>SNQJ01S0014408.1:207002-266405 GCA_010110895.2 Picea sitchensis | reverse complement strand
TCAATATAATATATGCTGGTTTTCCCGGTTTGGGTTTCCAGGTGAAAAATCTCTGTGTAATGTTTGTGTTTGCCATTGTATCTTTTCTGTTCTTTTCTGAATATCAGTTTGCAGTAGATATTGTACAAGGTTAGAATTTACACACAAGGATAAATATGAAAAACACAACTCTAAATTGCGCTTACAGTATAATTGAAGAAATATGTGAATTTATGACTCCTTTTCATGAAATACCAAATACCAGATACACATTTTGAAAGAAATATTATGGAAACATAAATTATATGAGAAACAAAGAAAACATAAACTAAAATATGAAATCAAGAATCAAATTGAGATATGAAAATGAAGCCTTTTATGTAAAATCGTATCTTGTCTCTAGTAAAAAAGTCAACCTTCTTTACATCAAGTTTCCTTTCTTTTATAAAAAATGAGTATAACCAAAATTTGTTATCAAGAACTCTTTTTAAGCCTCAAAATTACAACAATAGATTAGAATTTACAAAGATAGTAATAAATACATTTTAACTTGGGATTTTCTCAAAAATATCTCCTTGGCCTCAACTATTTTGATGACTAATTATGTTAGCAACTGAATTAGAAGTCGCCAATTTTCACTTGATGGGTAGTTGAAAGGAATTATTTTTCTATATGAAATATCTAATTTAGTGTATTTCTCATATGAAGGAGGATTTGAGAACAGATTTTTAATCTACCTCAACAAATAAAAATAATCTATGAGGATATCCACTATAGTTTGTCCCTTTAAGACTTTAGTTATTCCTTGAAATTTATCCTCGTTTATTTGACTTTGAACATGTCTCTTTTGTAGCATTCAAATGTTAAATTCTTTCCTTTATCATTCCACATAGTAGGTAATCACATTTTTACAAGGTTTTCAAACTTTATGGTAAAACATTCAATATTCCTTCCGACCATTATGCATTTATTTTGTGCTTGTTGTATCACATTCCTTTTTGTGAAGATATTCTATGTTTCCATTACCATTGTTGGTCTATCCTTTATTACTTTATTCTTCAATGTTTCCTTTGAATTGGTATTGAGAAACTTAATAATTATTATAGCCACTTGAGGTCTAGTTCTCAATTATTGAAAATCTTGGTGTATATTTGTGCCTGCTTCATGAGTAAGAGAAATTTCTTCTCCAATTATCTTGAAATAATCCCATATTTTATTGATTTCAAATGTAATTTGTTCCCAAATAAGATGTATCGATCCTACTAGATATAACTTTCCAATTAATTTATTTTTCAATTGTTCCCTTTCTTCCAACATCTTAGCTTTTGAGTTTCTGGTATTGCTCAATGATTTTGTACTTGTCATTTAGCTACTCTCTAAAAGTTTTGATCTCGTAATTTTGTGTAGAAATTCATTTCTTTAGATTTTGAATCTCAACTCCTTTTAGATTGAGTTTTGATAATGTTTTAGCTGACTCTTCATATGGGTCTTATAGCTATGTAGATTGTGAAAAAGAATATCCTCTCTTTAGGGATTCAATTTGTTTTTCATATCTCCATTTGATATTTCATCTATACTATTTGTTTCAGTAACATATATTTATCTTGTTGCACTATTTTTAACTCTGGTGTCTGCACATGATCAACTCCGGGTATTTTAAGGTTCTTCTTTAATACCTATATTTCAATATCTTTTGTTTTAATTAATGCTTGCACTGATGCAACATCTTGAGTATTTTCTTCCAAGTTGATCACCCGTGGTTCAATTTATTATACTCTCATTTGTTTAGTCCTATTTTCCATATTTTCAAACTTTAATTGACCTAAAATGTTTTCATTCATTGTCTGCAATTTATTCAGACCAATATAAGTTACCATAATATATTTATTCAACATTTCTCTAGTTTTCGTATGTAGATCCATTTTATCATCACGATTAATTGCATCTAATCAATTGAGATATTAGTGACTTTGTTTTGATCTTAAAATTCCAATACGGTTATATTTAATTTTCCTTTTTCATAATCCATAGCAGACAATAATCTTATCTAAGTTGTCTCGTGATCATAGACTTTGGGGAGAATATATTGTTTGATCTTTACACCCTTTTTCTTGATTTCCATGAACTGATGAAAGTGAACTGCTTTCTTTATTTGATCTGCCTTCAATGTTTCTTTTCCTTCTTGGCTCCATGAGCTCTGTGTATTTTTTTGATGATGACACTTCTATAATAATTGCAGGTTTTGTTGACAATGGTTTTGAGTCGTGGTCTTCAATTTCCTCTTGTTCTTCTATCTTTTGCTTCTTAATTGATCTTTTTACCTATGTGTCTAACATATTATGAGTTGATGTTTCACCTTTTATCTTATATGTATTTTCAAATTGTTATGGAGTCTATGTTATAGGTGAATGTGATGGCTAGGTTAAAAGTGATCCCTGAACCTGCAAAATTCTCTGAACATCCTCCCAGATGTCCTGATTTTCCAACAACTCTAATTGTGGTTTTGACTGATGAAAATAAGGAATTGGTCCCAAATTTGTTCTTCTTATTGAAATGATGGAATGGGGATTGTAGATCCATATTTCACCCTGTTGGAACCCCATGTCTTAAAGAATATTTTATGCATCCTGCAAGGTTTCCATGTTGTTGACAATAAAATAATATATTTCCTTCTTAAATTTAAGATCACCTTGTGTGTCTTTGATATGAAATGAATAAAATAAACATTAAGTATTTGTCTTATGAATTCCAAAGAAAATATTCTAGGTGTAAGGAACTTAGGTGAAATAAAATGTCTTACTTCAACAAAATAATCCTTAATTTATGTGTGATTTTCAAACAAATGCCAATCCCCAACCCTTTTATCAAGACTAAGTTGTAATCACTTTTTACATCTAGGAAATATTCTAGGAGGAGGTTGACTATGAATGATTTTGAAAGCTGTTAACATAAACTAATCAATAAATTATGAGAAACCTGCATTCTAAGCCTTTTTTCTAGCTAAGGGAGTCCAATGAATGACTGAACATGGATTGCCCATTTTGTCTTCAGTTTTCAATTCAAAATGTTGAAACCTACTAGCTTGAAAATACAGGAAAAGATGTACCAAATATGATTTGTATATAAAGTATTCGTTGGCTTCAAATTGGGATAATTGAAAATGAATACTATTAGCCAAAAAATTGTCATAATTGTACTTAGTCAAGGGTTTCAATGAAGGTGGGAAGATAGAGGCCAGAAACCCTATAATGTGTTCATCCACATTTTTATCATCATCATTTCCTAAAATTGCGGACATCATAGCTATGATTTGCTTAGATGTTTTAGAAAACATGTCATTTTTTAGATTCACATTAGTTTCAAGTACATTAAAAATTTGACATAAACAAGACTGTAATAAAACGATTTTATCTTGAAGACTTAATCTCCTGAAACACTCACCAAGTATCTTTTCATTTAGCATTACATTACCAAGGTTTTGAGGAAGATTAAGAATTTCGTAGATAGATTGGGTATTTATGACAAACAAGGATGGCCCATATTTGGAAACAACATACCTTTGGGATGGAATATAATTAAAATCACACCAGCTTATGAATTCATGAAAATTATAAGTTTGAGGAACGATAACCTTGGCGAGGTCAAAATCCCATGTGTGATATTAATCGATGAGATCTCTAAAATATTGCATAGTTGATAGATGTAATTCAAACAAGTCATAGGATAATTCATGATCAAATACTTCTTTATCTTTATCAACTAGGTATGATTCTTCAAAAGTGAGGGGCTTCTTGGTTTTATCAGGTTTCAAGGATTCCATTTTTAATGAAAATACAAAAGGAAAAGGAGATCTTCGAATTACTCGGGATAAGTTTACTCCACAGAAGATTCTGGTCGAGTTGGTGGATTTCACTAGTAAATCGAGAACTGTTATCAGCTTCAAAATTTTCATAAAAAAGGGACTAACTTCGCAAATTGTACCTTTATCCTTTCAAAATTAACCCTAAATACATTACGAGGTTTCATTGGTTATGAATAACTAATTAAATATATAAAATTTTAACAAAAACCTCATTTCACCTTTTCATTTGCTGACGTTATCGAGCCACGTGTAAGTCTCTTGTTTATTTTGGGGGGGTCCAAGTGGTTTTAAAAATCGTTACGGGGGGTGGGGGTGCGCGGAGGCGATATCGTGTGGCCGTCATGTCGCTCTAGCGGAAACCATGGTAATTGTTTTCAGGACCCCCCCCATTCATTAAATGTTGAACATGGGGGTGCGAAACACAATATGGGTCATAGATATAATTTGATCATGCCTATCAAATTATATCTATGACCCATATTGTGTTTCGAATTCACAAATTAAATTTTTATTACTATGTATATAAAATAATATATCAAATCAAAATTTAATAACTAAAGCAAATAAAATTTAAATATTAAAATAGAACAAACTAATAATAAAAATAAAAGAAAAAAGGTACAAAATTTAATTTAAAACTATCTATTAATAAAAAAATCAATTTTTATTTAAAATTTATAAAATGTTATAACAATCCACAAATTTTGCAAGTTCAACATATGAGGAATCTTATATTCAAATCATGGTACACCTAATGCTATTCAACCTGAAAGTTGATTGAACCTGTGATGTATTTTGAAGTGGAAACCCTACAGTTATTGCAACATCTTCCTTGGGCACCATAGATTCAATCATCTTCACCTGAAAATGAAAATGTGAATTTAATTGTACTATGTTTTAGAAGAAGAAAAATCAAGATGAAGGAGAATAATTCATTCATTGTTGTATACGCCAATGGTAAATACTCAAATCAAAAGTGAGACCCAAGGGGAGTATATGGGGTGTAGAAATTGGGGAGCTAATCAGGGGAGGGAGTGTGCATATTGATTGTTAAGGGAAATCAAGAGAGGAAGGTGTGTGCAGGAAACAATGATGGAAAAAGAAGAAACAAGTTAAAAATATTGAAGAGACCCTAGGCATCAGAAAATTCTAACAAAATTTTAGAACATTAAAAATGTTTATATTACTGCATGTATTGGATCTCGCTGAAATCCAGTGTGAAATTTCCAAATTAAGAATGGAAATAAATAAAAGCTAATGATTGCATACATTTTCCCTCAGTACTTCCACATTAGACTTCAATACACTATTATCAAGAGAAACTCCACTATACTTTTGATCGATCTTTGTAAAGTGCTTAAATAAAGAGGATTTTTCTAGTCTTAAATGGGTGACATGTTAAGACATTATACCAAATATAAATCCTTAGTAGAGAATAGAAGCAATAACAAAAAAAAAAATCATATGGAAAAAAGGTACATTGAAATGACTGGAAGTAGCGGATGTTACTTGTATCTCAATATTGTTCAAGTTTTCTTGTTTTCTTCTCCTTAACCACCTTGTCAACTTTCTATTTGGTAGCATTGTGGGATGCAAAGCATGGTGCAACTGAGTTGGGATCCCATGATAAAATTGGAATTGAGATGTTATTAAATGTTTGGTTGGATGAGGAATATCATATTTTCTGACACAACATATATTTAAAAAAATGTCTTAAAATTCAACATTTCCCTTTTATTTATACTTTGAAACTAAGTATCTCATTAAGCTAGTGTTGTAGAATAATTTTCCAAAAAAAATAAATCCACGGTGATAAAAAAAGTGGCAACATCAGATGGGCATGGAACTCTATGTTATAAACTAATGCTAATAATCACAACATGGTGCAATCATAATAGATAAGAAAATTGCAACACATAAGTTAAAAGGGTTCCACAATAGGCCCAAGGGCCTATTGTGCATGCCATATAACGTAATATATCAAACATGGTAATAGACTACAATATTGAGAAATCCACACCCAATTTAGAGAAAAGACTCACAAAAAAGTTTCATATAATAAAACACCAAAATATGAGACATACAAATAACCAAGAAATAGGACAATGGGACTTGAATACATTAAGTTTTTACACAATTAAAAAGCACAGTTCAGAATAGGCTAGTTTGGTAGTGGCATCAGGAATAGGCCAGTTTGGTAGTGGAATCAAGCATGATCAACACTATACCATATCCACACCTTGCAAAATACAATTCCAGTCTATCTATACTCCTTAAGTTCCACCTCCTTCCTAGTCTCTTACTTGATCTCCTCTACTTGCAACTAGTTCATTTTCTTTTGTACCACTTTGATACTCAATTTACATAGTTTCTATTTCTTTTTGGCCGATATCTTCGTCTAATACCATTTTTTTACCCTTCCTTGATCTTTTTGAACTCCATTATGTACAAGAATTTCTACCTTTAGATTGTTCCCATGTTTCACACTTTTTCCTTATACATGCATCCCTTATCCATTCTTCAATAGAGTCTTCACTAGTAGAGTCTACTTCTTTAGGAAACATTGATAATATGTGTCTATAAAACCATTGAACCATTTGAATAGGTGGACTTGAAAGAGTTGAGCTACCTTTGTGTTGATTACTTTTATGATATGCTACCCTTTCTTGCTTATGACACTTCTCCATTCCTTGGGTATTCCAAATTCGTAAGCTACCATACTCCTTAGAAAACCATGGTCAATGAGAATAAAGTATTTGTTGTCAACATAAAAACAACAAATTAAATTTGGTAATCATAAAATGACACAATAAAAGTCTTGAACATGATGCATGAAGAAGTATTGAACATGAATCCTACCATGTAATGTGTGATCTTATTTTCTCCCCATGCCCTAATCATTTCTTTGTAAAATGTGTAACTTCTTTAGTGAAAGCCATATCATCCCCTTTTTCTAATTTCTCCTTTTCCATTAATGAAAACAACGTAGAAAGTTCCATACAAACCTCTTTTTTCTTAATGCAGATCTACCATTATCAATTCAATCATCCTTTGCATCAATAAGATCCTTAAATTTATCACTGAACTTTTCCTAATGGTTTGAAATCTACAATAAAGTGTCATGCTTTAACCCTTCCCATGAATGGTTTAGAAGGAACATTACCTTTATCCCATAAAATTTGTGTATCTTTGAAAATTTTTACATTACATCCACGTAAACCGACATTATAAAGAACCTTGTCGATTGCCTCAATTGACTTTTCAGAAATTTCTTGTGGCCTCTTATTCCAAGCAAACAGAATAGAAAGATACATGTATTTATAAAAAAATGTTACAAATGCCTGGAGTGTACATATATGTAATCTTTTAAGTGGTATAGGTCGTATGGGATCCATATTTTTATCCTTCTCATCTTGATTTAGAATGATGTTGTGTTGACAACTCATAATCCCATTTGACCACCCACCACCTGGTAATTTTTCTTTCTTCCTTGTGTGCATACAATAGATGCAACTATGTTTTGCATTAGCACCATGGCCAACATTGTACATGAACTTAAATGTTTTTAAATAAGTTTCTACATGTCATTCAACTTCATATGAACCATACCCATCAACATCAAGTTTTTTCTCCCATTCTATGTGAGGAAATTGTTATGGGTATTGAAGTTTGTTTAAAAACACATTTTATTGTTTCATTAGACTCCTTATAAATGTGAAACAATCCCAATCACCATATGTGATTCTCAGATTGGACAAAGAAATAGTTTCCATTAGTTACCTCAATACTAGGATCCATGGACCTATTCATTAAGGTGACTGAAACTCTTTCATATTTCTCATTATTAATGAGTTCCATCTCATCCAATTTTATGACAAAAACCAATTTTCCATTTGCTTCATCCACATAAATATCATAAAACATCACCATAGATGACAAGGTTTTCTCTAGATCTAACCATATGTTGTTCTTTGGATTTAATATAACAATTTCATTTGGAATATTTTTCTTTCCAACCCTTTTTTTTATCTCCTTCCTTTCTTCTATATGATACATGTCACCCATGAGGTCAACAATTTTCCTATTACTTTTTGCATGAACATTTTTTATACGAAAAGGATGAGGAGTGAAAAATTTAGTGATTCATGCATTTACCAATCCTTCTCGTAAGCATTTAAAGAGTGTTTCATAACCTTGTCTACTTCTCCCAGTATCATCACAAGCACTCTGGACTTTCTCTACATTCATGTCTTCTACTACATTCATGTCTTCTACTATTTGATTTATCACTTGACCAACAAGGGATTTTCGAAGGGAACTAAAATGAGTTTGTCAAATCATACATATTATATCCTCTTTCTTGAACATGGACTTTAATATATGAGACAAGTTTTCTATGTCTTGGATTTCCTTTATAATGTTTGGATTCATAATAGATTTTATAGCATGTACTCCCTTTTCCATAACACTCTCTGATGATACCAAAGAATAAATGTTAGTAATACTTTTAACCCTATTTCTTCCTCCAAATGGTGTTTTCTTGAGTGTTTTCAAACTCTTGGTTAAAAGAGAAACCTTGTATTTTAGATTGCCAACCTCTTTACTAAGACTTTGTTTGTCTTCGACATGTCTTTTATTTTCTTCTTCCTTGTTAATTTTTTTTTTATTTTTCAAAAACATGGTTTGTTGTATATTCATATTCTCATTTTTTGCAACCAAAACCATGTTCCGAAGTTGATTAATGCTCTCAACCAACTTGTCATTTATTCCCTCCAAATCAAATATTGTACTGAGTAGATTGTTGACTTTCTTCTCATGGTATCTACAATTTCCTTTTATATTTTCACAATATCCTATCAATCATTTCTTTCCATTACACAAGAAATTCACTAGTCTTGTTACATTTTTAAAGTTTGGGTGACAATTTGTGGTAGGATCTATTGGGAATAGCTCTCTCTTTTCCCATAAGTCAAAGTTTTTTTATCTCTCTATTCTTTTTTTTTTTCATCTACACCATTTACTCTAGGTATATTTCTCTTATATAATGGTGCCATATTTTGATCCACCTTAATCATCATAGTGTGTTTCTCTCATTTATCAAAATTCTTTTTTTTATTGTCCATTTAAACCAATACCAAACCTAAAATTGACATAAAAACATTAGTCTTTAAAAAAAAATCAAATTTGAAATAAAACCTCTCCTCCTAATTTCCTGATATCCTGATCTTCCAATGGGTCAATCTGTGTTTATATCATATTGGTAAATGTTTTTTTTTTGAAATGTTAATAAATACCTCCCAGTACGTCAATGTCCCGATATCCCGAGGGCACGATAATATTGGATCAGGATTATTATAAGCTATTATTTTTCCACAAAAAGTCACAGACTCTCGATACTTCGATCTCCTGGTAGCCCAGTAATCCTATAGTTTGAACCATACTAGATCAATATTATTTCCAGGTGCATATGTTTCCATTTGATAAATGCCTCAAACCCTGGTGCTTCTATTAAACAATTAAAGATTTATCAAAGAACAATAAATCATAATAAAACTTATTGGATCAGACTTCATTCGTTGGTTTTAAATGTTTAGTCCTAAGACTTCCCGGTGAGATCATACCTTGTAATAAACATTTCCTCATAAATTCAAAAGATCATAATAATATTTTATTTCATCAATGACTCTATTGTTACTATTATGAGCCTTAAATAAACTTAATGAAACATTGGGTAAAGATATATGATCCATTAATTCGCACTATTATGAGACTTAAATAAACTTAATGAAACATCGGGTATGGAGATATGATCCATTAATTCACCCGAAATTTACTAAACACATCTCGTTCTGATAACAAAACCCAATTTCATAAGAGTAGAATCCTCTGCAATGAACTTGTGTGATTTCTTCTCCTGGTTAGTGATGGCGCTCCTTTGTCAATTCAATAAAAACCTGTCAATTATTTGTGAAAATAAACTTATATTTTATTGTTTGTTTACAAGAATTTTCAAGGCATGATGATGTGAAAAGGAAAGGTGAAGAATGATAAATATGAGGAAGAAGAAATCGAAAGAAACCCAAACTTGACATTTTTCTCCGACACAACATTCAAGATAGGCGAAAGAATTAGTCTGGAATGGAGAAAATTATACATATTCATGGAGGAATTTATTCCACAGATGAGTATGATTCATATGCAAATGATTTGTTGGACATCAATAGGTTTGACCTTCATAATATTTCCACCAGACCATCCATACTTCCCTACTATGTGACGCAGATCCCCTGCCCTCGGACCGAGATCCACTCAGGATCTTCACTACAATCACACCGAGGGTTAACCAACCCCTTCGTTCAAGCCACAAAGGACTTTGGGTTTCAAGGTTTTGCGATCCCTGATGTCGAGATCCTCGACTCTTCCACTTGTTGAAACCCAAAATGCCAGAACGTTGAAATCTTTGACCATGTCCTCCTCTGCTCTCGTATCGGGTTTCGCGACTTAGGGAATTTCAGAGCAAGGAGCCCCGACCTCTTGTCTCCTAAAGTCCATAATTTTCAAATGCCGACATGTTCATCAATCTTTGGCTCCTCACCGGGTTTTTCGCCTTTTTGGGGTTTCGAAATTCACGATTTCGTGAATCCTGTCGTGAGGTTTCCTGACTCTCCAATCCCCGAATTCTGAAACAGTCAACAGATTCTGACTCCGACTATTGATAAAACCTCGCCACTTTTCCTCTCAACTGTCCTTGGTCTCTGACATGGATTCCTGCCACCTGTCACCTTTCCCGGATTTCGGAACTTGAGCTATCCTCCTGTCGCTATTTCCTCTATCCTTTCGAAGTTCCGAACTCTAAAATGGCGGCTATACAGAATCAACAGGCGACCGTCACCCTCTTGATCTGACGACCCACATGATTTTAGGTTTTCGGGTAACGGGAGTTCGAAACTCTCGATCCCAAAACACTTGTCACCAAAAATCCCGAATTCCTGAATTCTGAAACACCGAAATGTCGAAACGCCCTCACAAATAGTTCACATTTCACAACTTCGGGATTCCTGATGTGAAGTGTCCCGAATCCTTGTCAACGTGAAAGCCGAAACTCCGATCCCCGAAGTGCCGAAATGCCACTTCAAGGATTTTCTAGGTTTCGCAACTCCGGGTTTTTCAATACAAAGGCCCTTGGCTCCTTGTCATCAAGACTTCCGATATTCTGAATCCTAATTTTCCGAAATCCCGAAATTCACATCAAGTTCTTTCATGACTTCCAACTTCGAGTATTTCACTCCACTGTGTCTCGATCGCTTATCCTCAGGACCCCCCCGAAATTATGAACTCTGAAATTCTGAAATGCCAAAATTCTTCATTCTCCTGCGGCATCAATCTGTACGCTGATTTGTTCGGTAAACTGGCTCCAGGTATAATATCGATGTGATGACTTATACTTATGATCGGTGGCAACGAACAAGGTAGTCCGTCCACTATTATATCAGCAAACTCTTCCAACAACTTCTGGATTTCCTCTGGTAAATCATCCACTCTTGTACTGGTTAAAACAATTCTAGGCTTCCTGACCACGATGAATTGTGTATCTTCCTTTTTCTTAACCTCCTTAAGAAGTTCCTTCCCACTCATGAAAAGTACAGTGTTGTTCACTTCTGGTTTCGTTTCTTTATCCTTAATCGGCAGCAACATGTGAGTTCTTCCATTCTTCTCCAGCGTGTATGGGTTCTTTCTCCCATCATGAATCACATTTTTGTCATATTGCCACAGTCTACCCAACAATAGATGACAAACATCCATGGGAATGACATCACATAATATTTTATCCTTATATCCTCCTATTTTAAATTCAACTAAACATTGTTTAGTGACATTTACCTGATGTCCTTTTTGTAACCATGAAACTCTGTATGGGCTTGGATATTCAATAGTCTCCAACTCCATCTTTTCTACCATCTCTGTAGAAATGAGATTGTCTTTGCTACCATTGTCCATGATGACTTTGCATACCCTGTCTTTGGTCTTGCAAGCAGTCCGAAAAAATCTGTTCCTTTGGGCTGGGTTCTCTGCCTCCTTCTCTGGCGTTAAGAGAACTTTTCTCATCATCAGTGATCTTCTGCCTCAAAATTCCATCCTTGTTCTTTGGCATGTGAGTTTCACCTCATTCTTTCTTTCTATCTGGACATTCATAGGATTTGTGTCCATTTTTTCCAGAGGTAAAACATTTTATTTCTCCACCTCTTCCTCTTCCTCTTCCTCTGGTTCGAGGAAAAGTATTTCTATTAGCATACTTTCCTCTCTGTGAGCTTCCACCTCTCTCAATTTGAGTTTGAGGTTTCTTCCACTCTTCTTTAGATTTATGAGTTCTGTCTTGGGCAATTGTTTTGCCTCTGGCTTGACTTCTGCCTTAGCCTCTCTGACCTTGCTTCCAGCTTAGCTTCTCTTCAGCTTTCAGAGCCATCTGATAAGCATATTCTACATTCTGAAGGCTCATTATGCTCATCTCATCCTAAATGTCATATCACAGACCATTCATGTACCTGACAGCCTTTTCATCATCACTTTCCCAATCACTTGCTCTGATGTTTATCTTGTAGAATTCCTCAGTGTATTCTTTTACTGAACTCAACTTCTGTCTCAAATTTTTCATTCTCCGAAATAGAGTAATTTGATAATCCTTGGGTATGAATTTTTCCTTCATCTTTGCAACCATTCTATCCCAGCTCTTGATTTTTTGCTTGCCTTTACAGTGTCTGTCAGCCTGCAGCTCATCTCACCATAATGTTGCATGCCCTTTAAGTCTTGTGATAACATGTTTGACCTCTTGTCTTCCTCAACATCCTCATAGTCAAAATATTTATCCAGAGCTCTAATCCAGTCTATAAGCTCTTCAACATCCAGGTTTCCCTCATACATGGGAATCTCCATTTTTTCTCTGGCACATATCCTTGCAACATCTCTGAACAGGCGTTCATCTGTAGCATCTTCGACTACTACTTCTTCTCCTTTATGTCCAGCTTCATTTTCACTTTCATCCTCACTGATATCTCCAGCATCGACTCTGCACCTCTGTGTTGTCTCCATGGCATCAAGCCTGGCACGTAGTTCACGCATTTCTCTTTCCACTGCTGGATCAGGCATTGGTCTGTCCCTTCTTCTCAGCGGCATGGCTGTAAAATTTCTCCTTTCCCTTACTACAGAAAGAAAAGAAATTTTTCTGTGCTCTGATACCACAAATGACGCAGACCCCCTGCCCTCGGGACGAGATCTGCTCAGGATCTTCAATAAAACCATGCCGAGGGTTAACCAACCCCTTCGTTCAAGCCACAAAGGACTTTGGGTTTCTGGGTTTTGCAATCCCTAATGTCGAGATCCTCGACTCTTCCACTTGCTGAAACCCGAAATGACGGAACGCCGAAATCTATGACCACGTCCTCCTCTGCTCCCGTATCGGGTTTCGCGACTTCGAGAATTCTAGAACAAGGAACCCCGAAATCTTGTCTCCTAAAGTGACGAATTTTTGAATACCGACACGTTCATCAATCTTTGGCTCCTCAGTGGGTTTTTCGCCTTTTCGGGGTTTCGGACTTCGCGATTTCGCGAATCCTGTCGTGAGGTTTCCTGACTCTACAATCCCTGAATCCTGAAAAAGTCAATGAAGTCTAAATCCGACTGTTGATAAAACCTCGTCACCTGTCCTCTCAATTGTCCTTGGTATCTGACGTGGATTCCTGCCACCTGTCACCTTTCCCAGCTTTCAGAACTGGAGCTATCCTCCTGTCGCTATTTCCTCTGTCCTTTCGAAGTTTCGAACTCCAAAATGGCAGCTATACAGAATCCACAGGCGACCGTCACTCTCTTGATCCGATGGCCCACGTGATTTTGGGTTTTCGGGTACCAGGAGTTTGAAACTCTCGATCCCAAAACACTTGTCACCACAAATCCTGAATTCCTGAATTTCGAAACACCGAAATGTCGAAACGCCCTCACAAATAGTTCTCATTTCACAACTTCGGGATTCCTAATGTGAAGTTTCTCGAATCCTTGTCAACGTGAAATATGAAACTCCGATCCCCAAAGTTTCGAAATGCCACTTCAAGGATTTTCCAGGTTTCTCAACTCCAACTTTTTCAATACAAAGGCCCTTGGCTCCTTGTCGTCAAGACTTCCAATATTTTGAATCCCGATATTTTGAAATCCCAAAATTCACATCAAGTTCTGTCACGACTTGCGACTTCAAGTCTTTCACTCTTCTGTGTCCTGATCACTTATCCTCAGGACCCGAAATGCCGGAACTCCGAGATTCGCGAAATTTACGCTCTTAAGCCTTCACAGCGATAATCCACTTAGCCGGAGTTCGAGCGATCAAGGGTTTCGTCCACACTTCATACTTACAAATCCCAAAATGCCGAAATGATCTTGTGATTCTAGCGATTAGCGATCAACAGTACATATTGGATCCTGCCTCTCAAAGGATGAATTCCTCGTCGAAGCAACTTCCCCGCAACTCTCCCTAGATCCTACGGTCCTCACTATTTCGTGAGTTCTCCTTGGAGAATTTTGACCGTCTGTTTCCTCCTTGACAATTCCCACAAATTGAATAAGTTATTCCTTCGTTGGAACTTATCTGCTTGCAAAGTAACTTTGTAGCACCTCCCTTTGAATGCTTCAAGGTACTACCTACGAGCTTCTCTGAGAAATGGACTAATGTCCCCTCGCCGTGACCTTCCTTTTGCACGACAACTTCACTTTGCCTCCCTTTGAATACTTCAAAGGCACTACCCCTTCTGAGCTTCTCTGATAAATTCAAGTCTCGAAATAGGGCCTCTGCTCGCACTCGTTGTGGCAGATCTTCAAATACTTCTACGTATTTGAACCCTCAACTCTGTGCAGCTTCTGTAATAGCAGTCTCTCTCTCTCTTTTCCACCTTAGTTAACAATCTTATAAGGACTCATCTAGCCTGCACACACCTTGCACAGCTCCTGTGCTTCACTTGCACTTCTGCTGGAATGAGAACAATGGTATCCCTCCTGATCTTTCAGAGATGAACTCTGAAACTTTGTCAACACACACCTTGTGGATGTTTCACTGCACTCCTTGCAGGAAATTATCTCACTCAGGAAGAGAAACAGTTGAAACTCATTCTCCTTCTCTCATATTTCAAACATTCAACATGAAATCATACATTCACAGTACTAAAGAAAATTCATAATAGATAGCATAAAACAACTGTAAGCAGACCATTAAGCATGTACAAACAAAAGTCATCATAACACCATGAATCTGAATTAAAGCTTCATATATTAGTTCAAAACTCCTGTACATGAGTTCTTCTTCTCAATTCTCTTCTACAACTCTCTCTTCTCTTGCTCTATGCTAATGATACAATGATACAAAGATGAGGGTGTCTATAGTCATTTTCCCTCTTGTTCCTAAAATTGTCAAATCTAGAATTTAAATCTACCTACTTTCATTAACTAGGCATAAATGCCTCTACATTCTACAGATGAGAGTGAATTGGTCATGATCTGTTTACAATACGCAAGTACGCTTTCTTTTAACCATTACATTAATGCTTCAAAAACATTTCCAAAACGTGTAAAATGTATGTTGCACTTTCCAGCTATCTTCTATCTTCATGCTCGCTTGGTTGGCTGCTTGTGATGCTCCTGCATCATAATGACATGGTATGGTGGATAATATCCCATACCGATATTTCTACATGAACAGTTTTCAATTCCTCTCAATTTATAGTTGGTTCTTTTAGACATGATGATGTAATTTCCAATATGTATAAGCTAAGTCCACCCATAGTCAGGATATATGATAATTTTATTAAATAATTTATTCAAAAAGAATTCGAAAAGGATGAATTATAGATGATTGAATTAATTAGAGAATGGTGGAGTGATCCTAATTCTTTCAAAATCATAGGAGACAATATTTACCCTATCCTGAGATTAAAGAAATCCCCCATGTTGGTTGTTGTCTTGCTTTTTCACCTATATGGTAAAACATATTCTTTTAAATTTATGTTGGGTTGGGTTCCTCTTATTCATAAAGTTCTCATAGGGAAGGTTTCTAGTTTGGCACATATCCTTTCTACAAACATCAAACAATAGGTTCAAAATTCCCAAGAGGAACCCCCAAGATACTATCCAAGATTTTTCATGTCTAGTTATCAGATTGATGTTGTTTGTGTAGTTACCCCTTTCCCCTTTTATCTTGGAACTAGTCTCCCTCTAAAGAATTAGTTCACTTGTACTTCTCTAAAATGTGGGCAGTTAACTACAATTTTTTTTTATTATATCTATAATTTCTTTATGGTTCCTCTACATTTTCTTTTAAAACATTATCTAACCCATAGATTCACCCAGGAGACCATGAATACTATTAAAGATATTGGTGATTGGTTTATGGATGAGGAATTATCATACATCAGAATTTATGGTTGTGAAGGGGCTCCTCATCTCTTTCCTAGATATGTCCCAAACATACTAGCTTTGAGAGAAATTGCATATCAAATTGTCAATGTCGACATTGCAACATCTTTGTCAAGAAACCAGAAAAATAAATGGCCTACATTATTAATATCACTGGTAATTTTTAATTTATTAAATGAAAAGCATGCTTAGAAGGAAGTGGCTCAATTGGATGAAATATGGATAGTTCAAGGAAATTTCAAAAAACATGATCCAACAGAGATTGTTAAAAATCATTATGCTATGGTCAAAACTAAAGCGTACATCCATGAGGATGATGCATATGATTTTATTTTTCATAAATACACAAGTTATCGTGAAGTTTCTTAGAGAATCGGTGCTATAAGAAACAATGTTTATTTATCATACTTCATCGATTGGCAATTTAAAAGAAGAAAGTATTTTCTTAAAGAAAAGAATGAAAAGCGGGGGATTGAATTAATTGAAGTTGATGAGGACAAGAATGAATCATACAAGTATGAAATTGAACATGATCACAATGCTTCCACAATAGATACACAAACATGAATACAAGTTCAATAGAGGACTGCAACAGGATAACAAAACTTAAGCAAAACAACAATCTAGACCCCTATCAAAACCCCTAAAGTCGGTGAAGGGTTTAACACCAACATAGATATCGATCACTCCAAAACAACAATTATTCTAATTACTTCTCCTATTGATATTACCCCCATAACTACATTTGAAGGAAAATTGGTTGCAACCTCTTTATATTTTGATAACATCTAGCCTATACAAGATATTGTTTTGTCCTTGGAAAACTATTTTTTTTATGATAAAACAAAAACTATAGGAAGGAAAAAGAGAAAGAAGAGAAAATGGAAAACCATGAATACATAACACAAGAATTAGCTGAGTTGTGGAATGATACATACTTGAATGATGAATAATTTGCAGAAGAAGTTGTTGATGCTCTGGGAGCATTTGCCAATGCAAACACATGGTCTATAAGTAAATTGTCTACTTAACTAAAGAAATAAAGAAAAAAAGTGGAAGAGTTGCAGGAAAAATTGAATTCATAAGAAAACATTTGGACACAGGAACATGAGGCCTAGCTGAAGGATCTTTCAGAAGTGAACAATCTCTCCTTAAATATCATTTTACAATTGACAACTAAAATGGATGAGATTAAAGTTGAACACAACAAGAAGGTGGATATGTTTCTTTACGAGAAAGAAAAATTGTGAAAAAATTATGAGAAACAACTGGGTACTTTAACTTCTCAATTATAAGAAATGAAAATCAAAGTGGAGAAATCTGAAATTTTAAACAAAGAAGTAGAAGAGTTGAGAAAAAAACTAGCTTCTTTACAAGAGTTACTTTATACTAAACATTATGTTATTAAAGAGCATCATGAATAGGTACTTCAATTGTCTACAAGGTCTCAAGCACAATTTGAAAAACAAAAGGAGACACAAGTTTTATTGGAAAAGATGAAAACTTGGGAAGCACAAGGAGCTAGTATTCCTCAAGTTTACTCTATTTTCTCTAAAAGGAAAATATATGAATTCAAGCATCACTTGACTCATGGAATATCAATTGTTTATTCTCACAGGATCTAATCAAGGAAACAATCAAAAGATACTCAAACTTATGGGATATATCTCTATATACAATTGATGGTTATAATATGCCTCAAGTGCAATTTCTGGGACAATTTGTACCTTTGTCATATTTTCTTAACGATGTACATCTACATATTTTCTCAAGGAAAAATTGAATTACTCAACTAAGTTTATGGAATATTGACAATGTTAGACAGTTCATCACTCGACCTCAAAATGTTACAAATCCATCAATGATTTTTTGTTGAAATTCAAATCGAGACATGAAGAAATAGTTAGTAAGATTTACTGATGCAAGTTAAACGAGGAGATTCCCCAACCACCATTAATTGCACTATTATCAAATAAAGTCTCCATATGGAAAATTCACATGCATATGAAAGAGGGTAAGGTTAACAAAGGAGTTGTTGCTACTGAGGAGAATATATCTCCTTAATATCAGCTAACAAATCCAATCAATATCTAAACCAATCAATTTGATCAAATTGTGGAAACTATTCTATAATTTGGAATATTTTTCTTCTATTTATTGTCATGATGTAGTGAGAACAAGGGGTTGGAAACTCTGGGGAAAGTGGCTATGTACACTATTGTAAAAGCCAAAATTTTGATATTTGAAGAATTGGAAGTGGTGATTCCTTCATTGTGTTTCAGTGATTTTGGTACTATTATTTAGAGTTAATGGAATACATATTTGGCATGCCATTTCTTCTCGCAGATTTATTAATGAATGAATGTTTATATTCTTTATTGTTGCACTATTGTTAGAAACTTTGGGAAATTAGTATCTCATTCTTGATTGAATCTGGTAAAAAGGTGACAATTTAAATATGAGTATGCATGTTGACAATCTTTTGGTAACTATTTACTGAATAAATTATTAGTATATATTTATTTTAATTGTTGTTAAATTGTGTGAACTATTTCCATAGTTAGGCATCATACCTTTATCTCATATTTAAATTCATGTTATTTTTCTATATTGAGTGTGAGTATACACATTTGTCCTTTTCTTAGTAACTATTTGTTGAGTCTAAGCTTATGTGTATTAGTTTTAATTCTTATCAGATTGTGTGAACTTTTTCCACAACTAAATGATTTATATTTTATCTCACATTTAATATATGCCATTCTTCTAATATATGTCATTCTTCTTGCTCCTGATTGGGAGATTGTGAATTGCTTCCATATCTTATTCAAGATTAAGTGTAGTTTTAGAATAGAAAGTAAAATAGTTATTTCCTTCTCTGCACACTAGTTTAGTTATACTTTCATTTTTTTTCTTTAATTTCTTCTCTCTTTCATTAAAGATTAAAAGTTATCTGAAACATTGAAATCATGCCCCTTGAGTACTGATATTTAATTATTAAAAATCAATAATCAATATCTAAGGTAAAACAATAAAATACTTTGTTTTAAGACAAATAGTCAAAATTAAAATCAATCAACTATAAAATGGATGCCTTGGCATAGTTTCCTATCCAGAAACATCTCAAGGGTTACAACAATTTCCTTGGCCTCCAAGTATTCCAAACCAAGGAAGGTTGGATTATGCCTCTTTCCAACATTTGATGTAGAATTGGCATAGACTACAACCCATTTCTCACTTGATGGAAAGGTTAAGCTGACAACAAGTGGGATATGCATATAACCTAGGTCCTTCAATTTTATCCTTTGTTGCTATATAGCTTTACTGGCTATACTTGAAAACACAGATGTAGACTTGGAGATATAAATGATGACCATAACTATATATTTCTAGTAATTTTGGGAAGAGATTGCTTAGATGGGTGTAAATATTATTTCGTAGTTTTTTGGTCCAATTTTATAGTATCTATATGGACATGGTATAGCTATAAGACCTGTAATCACAATATTGAAAGGAAGTCACATAAATAAAAAATATTCATTTGATCATAAACAAAGGCATATACACATACTTCCACAAGAATAACACAATATAAATTAAAATCTAATATCATTAGCCCTGTAGGAACAATCTCCATTCACTTAAGGAGCAAGGAAAACATGGGCTCGTGAAAATATTAATAGAACTTCTCTTTCATATCACAATTATTGTGTTTTCATAGGCCATTCTTGTCACTGATCAACAAAGAATGAACCAAAATTTGGTAAAAACAATGTAAATGAATGCCTTAGTCTTGTTAGAGAAATGAATTTGATTGTTTCAATTCCAGCCAAAACCTATGAAATTGTGGGAAATAACCAAGAGAATCATGACTATAGAGATGTCTTTAATGAATAAATATCTGGAACGGAAATATCTTCTCTCCTTCTTTGAAAATTATCTTCCCCCTTTTATCTTGGTCATACAACGTGCTCTGTATGTGAAAATTTTGGAGGATTTCACAATATGGAATAATTGTAATGAAAGTAAGGTCATCCTACCTATGAAACCCATTTTTGACATAAATGAATTAATCTAGGTAGGTGGAACTAATTATGCAATTGGACATGAAGAAAGAATTCGTGGGTTGGAGAAAAGGGAGAAAGAATTTGCAAGGTGGAGAAAAGGGAGAAAGAATTCACAGGAGCAGGAACGTAAGAGAAAATTTTGCATTTATTCCAAATATTGGATATGGGAAAAGGGAGAGTGAATTCGTAGGAGTAGGAAAGTAGGATAAATTTTTCATTTATTCCAAATATTGGATATGGGCCATATCAGGGAGATGGAAATATCTATTCTTGTGTACGCCCATGAGTTTTCTCCTCCAGACTATTTTTTACGGTAATGGTAACATTTGCAATGGTGTTTCTACCCACCCACCAAAGAAAGGATCTCCAAATGATTTAAATGGTGATTCTACCCACCCACCAAAACCTCCAAAAAATTTCAATACTTGATTCGACCCACCCACCTGGACCTTCAAATGATACCAATGGTGCTTGGACCCCTTTTTAGTGATGATTCAACAGAGTAGTGTAACTGTCCAATTTTTTTTTTAATTTAAAATTATAGTAGCATAATTTTTTTCTTCTACATAACACTATGTGAACTGTTTTAGATTACTTTTTTCTCTATTTCTATTTACAATAAAATTTTAAAAATTAAAATTATGCATAGATTACAAGTAACATCTCCTACTTTGAGTCATGTATGTTATCACATTCCAAATTTTGAAACACAAATATTGCTATGTTGATGTATTTTCATTGCACATATATTTTATTATTTAAATTGGTCTCCAAGATCAAGATATAGAAATGTATGAGTTGTTCAAGTACAATGTTTTTTGGGAAAGTTATCCATCATTTTTTCTATTAATTTTATTTCTAGTCAACCTTTAAATGTAACTCAACCATGGTTATTTGTATTGTACATAGTATGAGGTGTAATAAGTGAGTTTTCAAATATACCTTCCCTATAAATGACTGATTTAGTTTTTTTTAATATATCTCTTAGGAGGCCCTTTTTTTACCTCAAAATTCCCCTAATACTTATCTAAAAGTGACTATTGTTCAAGAAGCTAGTTTATAACCATGGTTTTCACGATTTAATCCACTAAGGGTGGGTGTTCTCATAATTGTTGGCCTGATGGAAGGTGCAAAAGTTATCCATCCCTTTTGCGTCTAGATTCATATTCAAATTTGAATTTTTTTGGGGATTCTACGGGGTGTTGGATTTTCTATGGAAAGTTATAAATGTTCTTTGGTTAGATGTTCCTTCCCCAAAATTATTTTTTAGATCAACTACCTCATTAGAATTTTGTTTTACCAAATTAAGGACACTTCCTAGGCCAACGAATTCTTTTTATATAGGTTTATTCAATAACAAAGGTTTATTTCCTACAACCAAAGTTTGGTTGTCTTCTCCTCCTAGATTTCCTACTAAGGTGAACATTTCTTTCTCCACCTTCTTATCTTCCTCAAATTTCTTTGTTGTATTGTTTTTACTAATTCTTTTGGAAAACATGGAAATGGATGTGTGTAAGGTAGATGTATAGTTTTATACCACTACCCCTTTAGTTGGTTGGGCATTATCATGGAATTTATTGAGAATAGTTATGTTACGACCCAAGAAGGGCATATATAGGGCTAAACGTATATGATATGACCATGTACATGTACACTAAATGTACATGTAGTGTGTAAATATATATGTAATAGGGTCAGCCTAATAATAAATGGGCCTCATTTGTAGGTGTGAATAAATATATATAAAGATCATGTATTCATTGTCGGTGACATGTGAATTGTGATGTAGGAATGTATTTGGTTATGTGGAGGAGGTTCTCCTTTCTTTAAGGACTTATTGTGTAACTTATCTTTGTTATATATATTGTAGTTGTGATCCATGCTCACAATTTTGTGCATGATGTGTACTTATGTTCTGTTATGATATTTTAAGCATTTGGATCATTACATTTGGTATCAGAGAATAAATCTAGGGTTTTTCTTCCTCAAGCAAGTCATCTTGTAATTTTCGCTATAAATTTTTTCAAGGTCAATTCAGATAGAAAAACTTAGAGGATATTTAGAATAAATAGAGAGGTATCTAACTTAGAGGATATTTAGAATAAATAGAGAGGTATCTATGGTAAAATTTCAAGTTTTTTAGTTATCTAAGGTAACTAGAATCACCAAGCACGGCCAACTATAATTAGAATACAAAAAGTAAAAGTTTTTCTTTTTCTTTTTGTGTTACGTGTGCGCTGCGTGGAAGTAACACTTTCATGTTTAACTCACAAGGCTCACCGCCGACTAACGACAAGATCATCGACCGGTTCAAAGACAAGAATGTCAACGCCAAACGAGAATCCATTTCAACACAACCCTAGGCGAGGGTGCACAACGCATTAATTCTTAATCTAAAAGTAAACTCACCACCGCTAATGACCGACTCCTACCGGGTCTCTACCGCATGTTAGACCTCCAAGACACATACAACGCCATGGGGCCCGTTTCCCATCGCCTTTAACCATTTAAGGTCTCGGTCGTATGCATCGCTCTGAGGAACAATGAGGTGCCTACATCCCGCCCGGCCACAAGGGACCAAGCAACCAACCGAATAAAATCAAGTACGACATAAAAAAGAAGAACAAATACCTCCCTCACGGAAGGCGCGTGACAAAAAGGACTCCGACAACAGAACCCAAACTCAACATTTTTTTTTTTTTTTATGAACAACCAACTAAAAGACTAACTGGGGTAGAATTAAGGCACGTAATTCTAGGTTATTACACCACACTTGTTACTAGTCGATAATTAAATTTACCATATCACTGTCGTGAAAATATTGACTATCTATCATAGTGTCTCTATCCGGTCCATGATTGACGGTTATCATACCTTTTATGTGTTGAAACTACTTGCTATATTGACCCGCCTACATATAAAGTTAATAAGAGGATCTCCAATTTGACGTCAATAAGACCGTCAATCTTTTAATAAAGTGATAATAACTACGCCATTTCTTTGGTACGTTGTCAACCCATCTACACTCTATATTATGTGGCTACCGTACCCGTACACTAAGTTAACTACAAGAAAACCTCAAGCTTAAACAACGTCGGAAGCAAGAAGAAAGAGACATCAAGGGTAAAACTGCCCATACCTAAAAATGTCAAAATGTACCATAAGTATAGATGTAAAGGAATAATTTAAAGTTTCCCTCATTATAAGATAAAACTAACATTAGTAACAATGTTCAATAAATGGAATTTAACAACTCAATGATAGTGTATAAACTAATCATCATAAGTATCATCCTATTCAATGTAACAATGTGGCTTCAAGTTAAAATGACAATAGGTGTATTTCCAATGTAAATTAGGATGATAAACATTCATTTACCTAGACTAAAGGTATCATCATATTTTATTATATACCTTTTGAAGGTTTTATTAAATTCTTTTGAAGGGCAATCTCATCGTACTAAGTGCCACATCGTCACCTCTAAAACATCAATATAAAAAGGGCAATCATCGCATCTCATTTATTGTCCATAAGGTCAAAAATTAAAAATAAAGAACAACACCATATCTACAATCAACGTTAAGTTTAAGGTTTTCATTAAGGCTTGAAATTTAGGACGGCAGGCTATAAAATAGTAAATCTTAAAGGGACCATAAATTTAGGGTATTAATGACTGACTTGGCAATAATAAGACTGCTCGCTGGAAATTGCCATTTAAGATTTTAATAGGATTCCATAATCAGATCGACAGTCTATAAAATAAACAACTACATCAGATTGGCAGTATGAAATAAACGTTTACATCAGAAAGGCCATCTATAAAATACTTATTTACGATAGCCTTGGAACAATATGAGCGAATTAAGGTATATATAAAAAGGGTTTAATTAATAAGGTTATCCGTTTACGCCAGCGTTTTAAGTATATATGCAAATGTCTGGGTAAGCGTTATTTATCAACCCTATCATATGTGAGCAGAGACGATATCAATAATTATTCCTTTAAATTTCACCGTCATTATACACGAACTTTAAAACCTGCATGTAAAGGGGACCGAGACCACCTCCACCTGGCCATCACGTAATTTGAAAGCGACCAAATAAGGTAACAATGGTAAGATATAAGAGTTAAATAATTCACATGTGAAACAACCCTATCACGCGGGAGGGGCATTAATTGGGAGATGTCCATACACAGGTAAGTAAAAATGAAGCAGACATTCTAGGCATGACAACCGTGTTGAGGACGAATTTCAAGGATTAGTCAATCTTGAACCGCAATAAGGAATTGACATCTAACCGCTGATTTATGGAACGAGTGACTTCACAGATAACAATTTTTAACTAAGGAGTGTTTTATAAAAATATTTAATAACATTACTGTCCTTCTGTGATAGCTATTAATTATATATGCAGTCGTAAGGATACAAGTCATTGTATCAACCATAATATGTGAAGAACATACACGCTATGAACTAAGTATTCTCCCGGTATTACCCTCATCATAATAAACCATAGAATTCCTCACATATCGATCAGAAAATAACGTTAATCAAGGTATTAAACATTATCCACCTTCTTGTTAATTTATAATTAAGATGTACAATTATCTAAAATATATCAACCATAAAATAATTGGTATGAATTAATTGAAACCATTATAAATGAATATTCTTCATGAAATCCAATTTACAGCTCTCTAATTTTTTACTCTATCATTTTCAAACAAATGTAATAACAATATCATAACATTGTGGAGAGGTATACAACACTCATTATCCACAACCTCTTAATTGAAAAATATATTTTGAAAAATATTTAGTCCCACTGGCCAACTGGCTTACCACAAACATGTTCATGCCACCACCGGTTGCCACCACATTTGCTGCGACTGACGCCCACCATTTGAGATGACGATCCAGCCAGTCTGAACCGAGCACCTCCACACTTTTGAAACTGACAGCACGTCCACCAGATTAAACCCGATGGTTCACACCCACAGTCCAAACACGTTCACTATGGCCCAATGAATGCATATCTATGTCCTATTCATTTGTTCCCATGAAAACTGACCTGAGCCACGGAGTGCACAGCAGCCCCAGCAACCCGCCCACACCAACATGAGTCCAACTGAGGGACAGCTGCCCAAACCGTCCAGGATAATGGATAATCTTAAACATAACAAGAATCCCAAAGAAAAAAAGAGGTTCCCTTTAATTGATTCTATCCCCTTTTGCGTATTGTGGTCTCAGGCGTTTGAGGCAGAACTACTAACCAAAGCTTAATGACAACTTAAAATTCAGGCGAAATGACGTAACGAAAACCGTCAACCGGGAAAATATTCTGGTTTACTTCTGAAGTGAAAATTTAGTAGTACGCTGATGTTGGCAGCTAGAGAATGAAAAGGTTTCAACCCCAAAAACTGCAGCCGGGTCTTAATACCTGAAGGTCGTTCTATTGAACATTAAAAGATTACGGATCTGGTTAACTTCCAACACATTTTTTTTCTTTTCAAAGAACAAAAATCATTAAGAGACTCAGAGGGCCGTTACGAGATTTTCATCAAGTTCCATAATTTTAATTTATCCTAATGCTTTGGCTCCATCAAGTGCTTGGTCCTCTTTTTAAACATTAATAAAGATGGAGGCTATTTTAATTACCGCTTTTGTCTAAACACATCGATCTAAATGTAATTAGTCATCAAATGAAACCATCGCTACATGTGATTTAACAATGTGGCCAGACAAGCTGCATCGAATTCCTAGAGATCGCCAGATGTCGTCCGCTCTACGATAGTCCCGCTACTGCTGTCTTGTCCCGCTTGACGATCGCTGAATGCTCACCGGTACCTCCTGCCTAAATGCGGAGGTATCGCTCTTCGCCTCAGCCGCAAGTAGCGCGGGGCCACACAAGAACTTTAAAATCGCTTAGCTGCCTCAAATACCGGGCCTAACGGCCGAAGCACACTAAAAAATCACAAATTAGTTACACCTAACTCTACAAGCAAAACTACAACTATTAATTTAGGGTGAAGGTAACGTTATCATCATCATCCTGTTTCTTTATAAATCAAAAGAGACTCTTGATTAGTAATTAATTAATTTTAAATGACACTTGAATCCATCTCCTGCCCGCCCAAGTGTCGCCATCCCTAGGATTCTCCAATATTTAATTTCCGGTTATTAATTAAAATCTAAATTTCCCTCATTAATCTCATCAATGTTCTTAAATCTTCCTAGAGTTCCTAGATCCCCTTTGCTTTATTTTCTTTCCTAAAAAGGATCTTTTCCGGAATTTAGGTGCAATTCACTTAAATGATGATTCTTTAGCTTTTTCCCTATGTCTTTTACTTCCAAAAATTTATGTCTCCTTTAATTTAAATTCCCTTTATTTTCATTTTATATTATTAATATCTTTTTTTATTCTCTCCTCCATCTTTCCATTATTAATTCCCTTTGTTAAACCCCAAATGACAAAGTTTTTACCCTACATTCCTTTCCATGTAACAGATAAACATTTTATTTACAATGAATTATTTATTTATTTGGGTCATAGTTTTAATACTCCCTCTTTAAAAATTCAAGTCCTTTTATAAGCTAAACACCATGGTTTAGATTTCACCCCCCCCATTATTTTTACCCTCTTTACTCTTTAGAGGTCTTCAATCAACTCCTAGGTGGGTGATAATTTATGTCCTAGGTTTATTTTTTGACGATTTTTCTTAGGGCCAAGCAAAATTATCTTTAGGGATGTTTTATTCTAGGCCTTGATTTCGAACAGGAGACAATTTAACCAGGGGTCGCTTCAGAATTCCCACGTGCTAAGGTCTCAGGGTCACTAGGTTGTCTCATCATCATCCCTCAAGCTTAATGCTGCCCTTCCAGATTCACTATGTGCTCCAAGGGTGCCACCGCCTTTGATCAACGCTTCGGCCATGACGCGCCCTTCAGGACGCACCACGCTCCAAGGGTGCTGCTAATTTCGCTGGTTTGACGGATTGGTAGACTTTAAAACCCCTCGAGTCAACACTACTGTGTGAATCTTGTGGGAGACTATACGGCGGAATAGCTCCGCCTTATGGCGTACTCTTTAGAATCATCGAGCGATCAGCCGCAATTTCACGGGTATCAGGATCCTCTCAATCCAGGTAATCGTTAATCCCATACCGAAAGCACTACGGAGTGCGTTAGTAGGTCAGGTAAGTGTGGCTGCTGTCCACACCCTCTCCCTCAAACTCTCGATCTCGGTGTGGCTCCCTTTTACTCCATATATGTGAGTACTCTACAGGTTATCATACCAGATCATCAACCATCATGTCGTGATCATGTCAGCAACATATCATATAATCATAGTACATCATCAAAATGAAAACAATATCATCATAAATGAAATAACTCAAATACCCCAACTCCCTAGGACTCCGGATTGAGTCAAGGAGTCCAAGGGAGTTCCACCGATGCCTTCCCGCGATCCCTCTGCTGTGTCCGGATTAATCTCGACACCCAAGAAACCGAGCCGCTGAGACTGTCTACACTAAGGTAGTAAAACATCCCGCTATATAACTCAATGCATCATAATGAAAGAAAAGTTTTATCATATAACCCAGATCACTTGGCGGTGAAAGTGTCCAAAGAATAAGTTAGGTGGTAGCATGACGGATGTTACATACACCTCTTCTTGTTTTAAAATTCACCCCGAAGTTTCACAATATATAAGTTTAAAAGTACCGCTAAACAATGCCATAGTATCATAGGTCTAACTATCAAACAAAATGGAAATTGCTGGCGCATATAATATGCATCCTCCCTGATTGTCGAGTGCGAACTAGTTTTTGCATTGGAACTTCACTTGATCGATTGTTCGACGTAATAGCTTTTGAATGTGATAGTTTAGAATGTGGATTGGGTCTGTCGTGAGTGCACCCTTGTTTGACACCGCAAGGAACTCATGTCAATCACGTGCATAGGATCGCTAAATATAATGTCTCAAAACGTATACATGAAAAAACATCGTGTACCAAGGAATCGGGCTAGTCGATAGGCCACATGGCCCTTTCTCTCCACAATCTTGAAGGGTCACACGAACCTAGGAGATATTTTAACAACCTTTCCAAACTTGATAGAAATATTATAAAGTTTCACCCACAAGAAGAATCAATCACAAACTTCATAAATACGGTCAACACAATGCACATCAACATAAATCTTATACTAATAGTGTGCTTCTTTAATCCTTTTTATTATAGTTTTCAATTGATCTTCCATTTATTGGATCGCTTTCGGTCCCACCAAGACCCTATCCCTGCTTCATCCTTAACTTTGGTTACGTCTTCACCAGTCATCCATAAAGAAACTTTAAAGGCTTCATCTTAATGGTGCTCTGGTAACTGCTGTTATAAGCTTAATCCCTACTAGAGAGGGTAAGAATTCTCCCAACGCTTTTGTTGGTCCATTACGCATACGCTAGAACATGTCTTCCAAGGTTTGATTCAGGCGCCTCGCCCGTCCGTCGGTCTCTGGGTGATACGTAGTAGTACTAAAATTAAGTTGGTTCCCAAGGCCTCCTGGAAAACTCATCCAAAATCGTCTGCGAAAGACCGACCCTCGACGCAGATGATCTTCTTAGGGCACTTATGCAAATTTCTACAATCTCATTGATAAAACTCGCTATGTCGAGCCCGACACGTCAGACGCGATCGAATAGTGAGCACTTTGGTCGGAGCGTCATACTACTAAAAATCGGAGTCGCGGTTCCGCGTGTCAGCCGGGCAGGTAATCCAACACAAATCCATCGAAATGACCTCCCATTTCGACCTCGAATGGTATGTGGAAAGTTGGTAAATAACTCACGGGTGTCTATGTTCAGCCTTTACTTGCTGACACTGGAGACATCTAGCAACAAAGTTGACTACGTCGGCCTCCATTCCCTTCCAGAAGAACAAAAGCTTAAGATATGCCTTCATCTTAGTGACTCATGAATGACCCATGTATGCTACTCGATGCACTTCACTTAAAATCAAACTTCTAAATTCATCGTTAGGAGGTACATAAATCCAACCTCTAAATCTCAATAAACCATCGGCCAAAGGTAAACTCAAATCGTGGGAAATCATCATAGTGTTTTAATCCAATAAAACTCGAATTTTGAACAACATCGCCACACACAGAAGTGAGAATCTCACGTATATTCATCTTAAGAGGTAACACCTAAAAGATGCATGGTCTCACCCAAAGCGACCACACTTGGTTCATTGTCCCCTTTATGTAAGAAATCTTGAAGTCGTACTCACTAAACAATTCCGACCAACGTTGTCGCTCGTCACGCTTTGCGTAAAAATGTTGTAATCCACAATGATTCGCTTCTTTAGTTCACCTCATTCAAACTGTGTAGTGGCCCCTATACCTTAAGGTAATACAAACAATGAGCATTAACTCCAAATCATGCGTCGCAAAGTCTTCCTCATGCCTTCTTAGTTTACTCAAAATGTAAGCAATCGCTTGCCTGTCTTGCATCAAGACTCCACTCTAAACCTTCCTTGATGCTGGGCATACCAAGAAGTCTACTGCCCATGTCGTGGACTTTAGTATCTGCGGTCAAGTATCAACAACTCCTTTAAGCTTCCTAATGCTTCCGCTGCGATCGATTCAAACAAACTTCTTATTTTTCTTCGGCAATTCCGCGGATCGACTCATATTCGGAAAATCCTTCACAACTGGCTGCAGTATCCTCGCTAAATCCCCTAAACTGCTGCGACCTCTGACATTACTCACATGCCATTCCATAATATCCTAAACCTTTGTTGGATCCACGGCGTTGCCTTCACTGGAGATGACATGTCCTAGGTAGTGAATCCTGATTGATAAAAAGACGGACGCCTTCCCCATATAAATTGTTCCCGCAAACACCGCACAAATAGTGCTCGGCCATGCTCCCTCCTCACGTCCGAGTAGATCAGGAATATCACGATGAATACTTGACCTAACCGTCTGGGGTACTCAAGGAACACCCTGCTCATCAAACTCATGAATACCCTGGCGCTTGTCAGTCCGAAGGTAAAACCGTGAATTCGTAATGTCTAAATCTTGTCTTAAAAGCTATTCAGGGGATGTCATCCTCCTTGATCAGAATCAGGATACCCCTCGATCAGAATCGATTCTAGAGAACACCACGCATCTTCATATCCGGATCAACATCGGCCAATTTCTTTGGGGTACCGATTCTTGATCGTATTCTTGTTCGGGCCTGATCTATAGTCAATGCAGTTTCCACGATCCGGCCCTTCAATGAAAATGATCTGTGCACTTTATGAGACAATAATCGGGACGTGACACCAAACCAAAGAACTCCTTCAGTTGCATTTTTAACTCTTTGCAACTCCGGCTTCCACATTCGACATGCTTCGCCATCGGTTCGGGCCCCGTTTCGTGTCTATAGTAAACTCCAACTCTCTTCCTGGCCAGACTTCCGTGCAATTCTCCTAAATACGGGCCCCGCAAACCTTCTCACCACCGGAAGGTGTTCTAGACCTTCGGTTACTTTCGCTGAGCGCAAGGATCGTGAGCAAGCTTTGCACCTCATGCGATACTCTTCCTCGTGAATCAGAAGGGAAGAGACTAACCTCAGGGATACTCCCCGGTTTCGTCCTACTATCACGCGCCTCTGCCCTTCATCATCGACTAAGCTCAACCGCTTTGTCTTGCGCTATATCGCCTCATGCATTCCAACCAATCCATGCCAATCAATGGCGGTCAAGCATCCTTAAAGATCGCGGGATATTATGTGTTGACCAGATTTAATCCTCCTGTGTTATGCGGGTACAGCCCGGTAACCTTCCTCCTCCGGACCTTTCCGCTTTAGCTCCAGGTTATTTCAGCGGCGCACCTGGCCCCGTTGACCGGGCTTTTACCTTATCCTTTTCAGCGCCGCGACCGGAAATAAAACTTCGCAGTTTCTGCCTATCAAAACATCATGGTCCGGTCAGCCATAAGCTCTACTGCCTCACCACGGTAGATCAGTTCGCCTCCGGCTAAGCATTCAACGCCGTGATGAACTGGCTGGGTCTTTGCCTATTCTTAATCGTAGTCGGTCCGGCCGATCCGGACGCCTCACTTTCCATAGGGACAATCATACGGTAGTGTGGTTCTACACGCCCAATACCCCCTTTCTTTCTACTTACCAATTCGGTGCCCGAAGCAGAAGACGTCACGGGCCTCGAACTCCCCGGCTCGTTTCTCATTTAACAAAGTCTAAACGGCTGGGCGTGACGACAATGCTGCCACTGGTCTCAGAAGCACCGCCACGGTGGCTAAGCGTCGTCGAGGGCGAGGAACGTGGATCCCCTCTCGAAACCACGATATCCTTTCAGATGCCTTCACCAAGGTCGCCGGGCCAGCGACGCATTCGTGAGATGAACCTCGGCCCCGCAGTGTCTCATTAACCTGGCTCCACCCCATCGACAAGCTCCTCTCCGCTTATGAGGGTTTTAGACGCTGCCGTGCGTTGTTTTAGGCATCAATCCTTACCTGCGTAGGGTCGTACAAGTAGCGCTAAAGACTTAACCTGCTTTACCTTGAGTTTTCTAGCCCGACAGCGGAGCATACCGGAGCAAAATTTCCATAAAACGGCTCGTATCGCACCGTATCACCTCGTCAGAATAATCGCTATTAACCTATTGAGTCGGTGCTGCTCAATGAATTCTCGTGAAGATATTCTGGAATCGCTCTCAATGCCCTATGACATCGCCTTCAATGTATTATGTTTAATCATGCGCATTTGCCTTCCACCCGTAGCAGCGCCCCTTTAGTCGGAAGACCTTTATGTGAACCTTCATGTTGAGGTATAGTCGCTGGCGCGAAGCATATCGCCATATTCTCCAACTATGCCTCTGCGGGCGTTGCGCCATCCGGGGCCCCAAAGAACTCGGAAAATTTCACCTTCGAAAATTACATGGGTGGTATATCGCGTTAACGCCGCGGCGCTGGAATTCAAAGCAGGCCGGGCGCCGGGCTCATCTCTGCCTAATCTCACCGGACAGTTTATTACGCGCCGAAGGATCTCATCATCCTAGCGACGGCCATCGCGACCGCTTCCCCGCCCAAGGACTCCGCCGCCACCTCCTCAAGTTAGACTCTGATGCCGCTGGAGGCGCTTCATGCATTTCCTCCCCTATAATTGCCGCTCCGCTTCCGCCGCCCTTCTAACCATGATGACTCATGGTGACAATGTGAAAACAACTCAATCAGCAACAGAATAATCGATACCATCATGTCAACGGATCCCTGTGAGGTGAATCAAGTCGCTGGATCGTATCTACCGGATACTACATATGTAACGAATCAGCCTCGCTAATGGTACAACTATACTAGAATAATGTAAAAGTTTTTTCTTTTTTTTGTTTAACGGCAGGTAAGCAAAGGCAGTGGAAGTAACATCATGTTTAACTCTACAAGGCCACTCGACTAACGACAAGACTCAACACCAGGTTCAGCACAAGAACGCTGAACGCCTAAACGAGAACTATCACAACACAACCCTAGGCAGAGGTGCACAACGTACATCTTCAACGAAAAGTAAAACTGACCACTACATTACCTAATTTGGTCTCCGCCCCATCCTGTACCTCGCAAGGTTAGGACCCTCCAAGACACATATGTATAACGCCAAGTCTTGCTTTCTCATCGCTTTTAACCTATTTAAGGTCTCATAGGGTCAAGGACTCGAGGAACATGAGGTGTCTACATCCCACCGGCTACAAGTGGACTCTGGCAAACCAACTCAATAAATTGGCATCACATAAATGAGGAACAATTCTCGCCTTTACGTAAGGTTGGGCGTTGACGCGAGGACTCCGGCCAATGTAACCTAAACTCAATGATGCCATGAAATCAACCAAAAAGATCAACTGGGTGAATTAAGGTACCTAATTTAGGCTGCCACCACCATTAGTCGATACTAACTTACCATATCACTGGCCGTGGTATTGACTATTCCATCATAGTGTCTCAACTGGTCCATGATTTCCGTTTGGCTATCCCACGCTTTATGTGTTGCAACTACTAAGTTATATTGACTGTTCAAGATATATAAAGTTAAAATCAAGAGGATCTCCAACTTACTGCACCACCTAATGAAGTGATAATAACTACTTATTTCTTTGAATTTGTCAACCCATCTACATCTCTATATTATAGGGTTACCAACAATTCGCATAATTCAAGTTAACTACAAGGAAACCTCAAGCTTAAACAACGTCGGAAGCAAGAAGAAAGAGACATCAAGGGTAAAACTGCCCATACCTAAAATGTCAAAAATAAAAAGGTCACATTTACAAGTATGATGTAAAGGACAATAATTTAAAGTTTCCCCTTTTACGTGCCATAAATAAACCTAACATTAGTAACAATGTTCAATAAATGGAATTTAACAACTCAATGATAGTGTATAAACTAATCATCATAAGCGTAAATATCATCCTATTCAATGTAACAATATAACTTCAAGTTAAATTGATAATAGGTGTATTTCCAACAGAAATTAGGATGACAACATTCAATGACCAGAATTAAAGGTATCATCATATTTTATTATATACCCTTTTGAAGGTTTTATTAAATTCTTTTGAAGGCTTATCTCATCGTATCTGGTGCCACATACATCTAAAACATCAATATAAAAAGGGCAATCATCGCATCTCATTTATTGTCCATATAATAAAAATTAAAATAAAGAACAACACCATATCTACAATCAGCGTTAAGTTTAAGGTTTTCATTAAGGCTTGAAATTTAGGACGGCAGGCTATAAAATAGTAAATCTTAAAGGGACCATAATTTAGGGTATTATTGCCAAGTCAGTCATTAATAAGACTGCTCGCTGGAAATTGCCATTTAAGTTTTCAACAGGATTCCATAATCAGATCGGCAGTCTATAAAAAAAAACTACATCGGGGACAAGGATATATATAAACAAACGCCATCGCAGCGCTATCTATAAAATACTTATTTACTATAGCCTTGGAACAAAGGTTTTACCAAGGCATATATAAAAGGGCTAAATTAATAAGGTTATCCGCTTACGCCGTTTTAAGTATATATGCAAATGTCTGGGTAAGCGTTATTTATCAACCCTATCATATGTGAATGTATACTCATATCAACAATATTCCTTTAAATTTCAATCGCCATTATAAATTTTAACTTTAAAACTCCTCAGCATGTAAGGGACCGAGACCACCTTTCCACCGGCCAATCACGAATTTGGAGCCACTCATCGTATTGCTAAAATAATAGGTAAGATAGCAAGAGTTAAATAATTCGCTACAGGAAACAACCTCATCACGCGGGAGGGGCATTAATTGGGAGATGTCCATACACAGGTAAGTAAAAAATGAAGCAGACATTCTAGGCATGACAACCGTGTTGAGGATGAATTTCAAGGATTAGTCAATTTTGAACCGCAATAAGGAATTGACATCTAACCGCTGATTTATGGAACGAGCGACTTCACAGATAACAATTTTTAACTAAGGAGTGTTTTATAAAAATATTTAATAACATTACTGTCCTTCTGTGATAGCTATTAATTATATATGCAGTCGTAAGGATACGATTCATTGTATCAACCATAATATGTGAAGAACATACATGCTATGAACTATATTCTCCTCAGATAATTTCATCATAATAAACCATAGAATTCTGATTGTACGACTATAAAAATGTACTGTTAATCAGTACATAAACATTATCCACCCTCTCATATCTCTAAGATTAGATGTACAATTATTCAAAATATATCAAACTATAAAATAATTGTATGAATTTATTATTGAACCATGATAAATAAATATTCGCTTAAAATCCAATTTATAGTTCTACTTTTACCTATCATTTTCTAAACAAATTGTACAACAGTATCATAACATTGCAGAGAGGTAAACAACACTCATTATCCACAACCTCTTAATTGAAAATATATTTTGAAATATTATAGTCCTGGAATACAATCCGCTATCAATTCTCCAAGCCAAGCCATACACTTTACAGCAATAATAATAAACATAAAAAAGATGTTATCATAAATTGCAATTATTAGTTGTAACCAATATTTACGGTATCACTGGCCACGAGTGCCAACATTGCATCTGAGATATCCAACAGGAGTTGGTTTGTCAGTGGAATAGTGCCGCGATTGGGAATCAGAGCGCTACCCCTCCTACGCCGTAATCATGGGAAATTCCCAGGGACAGTGACACTCATCCGCACTCAACGGAAACGCTAACAGGAAAGACGCAATCCCTAGATGCGGCAGGTGAATAAGGGACTAAGCGACTGGTTATCCTTCAGTTTAACGTTAAACATAAGGCATCCACGCAGTGTGGTGGTAGCGTCCAACATCGAATGACGCAGACTAAAAGCAGATCAGAATACTCAGACATGCCCGATCTGGGAGCAACACAGACCTTCGGCGGTTAAATCGACTGCGGAGCGATTGAGGGCACAAGGAAACTTAGGCAACCGGTCAGACACCAAACAACAGTGATAAAAGTTATGAGGTCCTTGTTCTGAGGTTTGAGTTATGGTCACACCAAACCGTCCAGGATGCATGGATAATCTAAACATAACAGTAAATCCCAGCAAAAAAAAAAGAGGTTCCCTTTTTAATTGATTTTATCCCCTTTTTTTGTAGACAATCAGGCGTTTGGAGTAAGTGTGGACCCGCTCAACCGTGCTTAATTGACAACTTAACATCTCGTGCTAAATGACATAACGAAACTGGCCAACCGAATACTACTCGGGTTTACTTCAAGTGAAAATTTAGTAATACTTACGTCGGCAATTAGAGAATGAACGCAAGGGTTCAACCCCAAAATCAGCAGAAATGTGTCTTATCAATTTAAGGTCAGCTCTATTGAACATTAAAGATTACTTGATCTGGTTAACTCTTAACACATTTTTTTTCTTTTCAGCAACAAAATCAATAAGAGAAGACTCCGGTAGGCCGGTTACAGATTTTCATATATCGAAGTTCCATACGAATTATCCTAACAGTTGGGTCTACTGGCAATTGTCCTTTTAAACATTAATAAAGATGGAGGCTATTTAATTACTGATTTTAATAAACACATCGAGATCTAAACAGAATTAGTCATCAAATGGAAATCATCGCAGTACAGATTTAACAATGTATTAGACAAGCATACCGAATTCCTAGAGATCATCAGATGTCACCCGCTACGGCCGTATAGTCCCGCCATTGCCTTGTCCCGCTGGGTTTCCACCGCTGAATGCTCACCGGGTATCGCCTCCTGCGCCTAAACGCTGGTGTCGGCTCTTCACCGAGTCAGAAGGGGCTTTCGCTAAGCACAGAACTGTGAAATCGCGATGCCCCGTACCGCTTCAACGGCCGAGCTACCACTCAAAATCACATCTGAGTTACACCCAACTCCACACAAGAAAATCCACAACTACAATTTCGTAAGTAAATATGAATCGCTATCGTTTCTCTTCAATCTGGATCATCCCTCTCTTCAAAGCCTTCCCTTTCTTTTTATAGCCAAAATGAGACTCCCTCTTGATTAGTAATTAATTAATTTTTAAATGACAATTCCCTTTGAACTATCTCCGTCGTCCAAGTACGCTCATCCCTAGTAGGATTCTCCAATATTTAATTTCCGGTTATTAATTAAAATCTAAATTTCCTCACACACCCAATGTTCCTAAATTTCCCAGAGTTCCTATCCCCTTGTTTTATTTTCCTAAAGATGCTTCCGAATTCTAGTAAGTAATAAATTCCATATTCTTTTAGCTTTTTCCATGTCTTTACTCTTCCAAAATTACGTCTCCTTTAATTTAAATTCTTTATTTTCACTTTTATATTATTTATTTATCTTTCTTTTATTCTCTCCTTCCATTTTCATTTACAATTCTACAGCAACCCAAACGACAAAGTTAACTTAACATTCTTTCCATGTAAATAGATAAACAATTTTATTTCCACAACAAATACTGGCTTATTTTAAGTCATAGTTTTTTTAATACTCCCTCTTTAAAAATTCAAGTCCTTTTTATAAGTTAAACACCAATGGTTTAGATTAAATTCACCCCCCCATTATTTTTACCCTCTTTTTACTTTTTATGGGAGGTCTCTCCAATCAACTCCTAGGTGGGGGATAGTTTATGTCCTAGGTTTATTTTACGACGATTTTTCTTAGGGCCAAAAATAAACCTAAGACATAAACTAACACCCACCTAGGTTTGATTGAACAGGGAGACAATTTAACTAGGGGTCGTTTTAAGAATTTCATTAGGTGTTAAGGTCTCAAGGTCACTAGGGTCGCTCTCATCATCATCCTCAAGCGACGCGTCTTCGTAGACGCACATGCCCGCGGTGCCACTCCACCTTGATCAACAACAAGCCTCGGCTGGCGCGATTTTATTCTTCAGACGCTAATTCACGCGTCTGTATAAGCACTCGCTTGACGGATTGGTGATTCTAACTTCTGAGTCAGCTCACGTGTGAATCTTGTGTATGGACTTGGTACTTAAGGAAGGCGGCCCCATTGCGCCACTTCTTTAGAATCATCGAGCCACCGTTTAACCGGGCCTCTCACACGCATCGTAGTGGGATCCTCTCAACTAGGCCTCAATCTACGCTTGAGCCATCAAGGGATCAAGCAGTAGGTCAGGGAGTGTACTGGCCCACACTCTCCTCAAACTCTCCTCGGATCTCATGTGGCCCTCTACCCGGCGAGTGGAGCACGGTTATAAGCTATCGTCACTGCATCATCAACCATCGTGTCGAAACATCAGCAAATATATCATATAATTCAATAGTACATCATCAAATGAAACAATATCATCATAAATGAAACAACTCAAATACCTCACCGACTCAACCGGAGTCCAAGGAGTTCCAATCATGCCTCAGATCCTCCGTTGTGTATGACACCCCATACCAAAGAAACCAGCCAAAGACTGCTCACACTACAGTAGTAAAACATCCCGCCATATAACCTGCAATGCACCGCACGAGCAGTTTTATCATAACCAGATCAATTTTACAGTAAAGTGTCCTCAAGAATAAGTTAGGTAAGTGTGCGCATGGATGTTACATGTATGTTATCACATTCCAAATTTTGAAACACAAATATTGCTATGTTGATGTATTTTCACACATATATTTTATTACTAAACTATTCCAAGATCAAGACATATAAATTCATTAGTTGTTAAATTACAATGTTTTTTGGGAAAGTTATCCATCATTTTTTCTATTACCTTATTTCTAGTCAACCTTTAAATGTAACTCAACCATGGTTATTTAACTTGTACATAGTATGAGGTGTAATAAGTGAGTTTTCAAATATACCTTCCCTATAAATGACTGATTTAGTTTTTTTTAATATATCTCTTAGGAGGCCCTTTTTACCTCAAAATTCCCCTAATACTTATCTAAAAGTGACTATTGTTCAAGAAGCTAGTTTATAAACTACTATTTCACTGATTTAATCCACCATATGTGTTCTCATACTGCCCTGATGAAAGCCATTCCATCCCTTTTATGCCTAGATTCATATTCACCCAATCTTTCGTATCTGTGTTGATTTTCATGGAAAGTTATAAATCGTTCTTTAAGTTAGGGATGTCTCTTCCCCAAAATTATTTCCTTTTTAGATCAACTACCTCATTAGAATTTTGTTTTACCAAATTAAGGACACTTCCTAGGCCAACGAATTCTTTTTATATAGGTTTATTCAATAACAAAGGTTTATTTCCTACAACCAAACTTTGGTTGTCTCTCCTCCTAGATTTCCCACTAAGGTGAACATTTTCTCCACCTTCTATATCTTCCCCAAATTTCTCTTGTTGTATTGTTTTACCCACCCTTTGGAAACATGGAAACAGATGTGCAAGGGCATGTTTCATACCTCATCACCCCTTTAGCTTGCCACAGTCATGGAATTTATTGAGAATACACAAACCCAAGCATGGGCATATATAGGCTAAAACGTATATGAGACCCACATGCAAATAAAATGTACATGGTGTGAAAACATATATGTAATAGGGTCAGCCTAATAATAAATGGGCCTCATTTGTAGGTGTGAATAAATATATATAAAGATCATGTATTCATTGTTGTGTGATGTGAATTGTGATGTAGGAATGTATTTGCATATTTGGAGGAGGTTCTTCTTTATGACTCTATTGTGTAACTCATTCTTTGTTTTATTTGTGATCCATGCTCACAATTTTGTGCATGATGTGTACTTATGTTCTTGCTATGATATTTTTAAGCATTTGATCATTACATTTGGTATCGGAGAATAAATCTAGGGTTTTTCTTCCTCAATCAAGTCATCTTGTAATTTTCATGATAATTTTTTTTTTTTTTTTTATAAAAATTTAACATTGGGTGTGTCGGGATTCAAATAGTTATCTAATGTAAAATTTAAAGTTTTTTAGTTATACTTTTGGAGATATACCCCGTGGAAGATAGGGTTTTTGACTAGTCCTATAACTAGTCTCAAAAAGGTGTTCTAGGTAAAATAATCATATCTTCTTCATAAAAGATCAAAATTCTACGAGACTAGTTTAATTCGAAAGAGGATAGGCCCTAGTATTGTTGGTACAAATTTAAGAATCATTTATTAAATATTGGATGTGTGGAAATATTTACAAGTTCACTCTCCAGAAAAGTCCAAAAATCAACAAGGTTTGGGAAAGTTATCATAACTTTCACTTGGAACTTCAAATTTTTTTTTTACCTACGAAATTGTAGAGAGGACATATCATAGTACTACATGCTGAATTTTTTGACTTATAAGAGCTGAAATTTCATAAATACATTAGAAGGAAGGTCTTCTAGAAGGACAGAATCCAAATCAGGGTTTCAAAGGTATGTTCACTTAAAACTATCATAACTTTTTATTGGAATGTTCGATTGAGATGATTGAAAAGACATTGGAAACAGAAAACATAGAATATTATATTTTAACAAGGATTATAACTATTTTTTAAATCATATCCTTAATATATTGAGGTTGTAAGTTGAGGGTTGGGATTAAACCTCAATGAAGAATCAATGGAAATACCACACTTTAATGGAGATGAATATAAATATGAAATCATTCTCAAAGAATGGTTGATGATGATAAAGAAAACTGATTTGGGTCCTTTTTGTTGGAATACTGAGAGGGAGGGGTGAATCAGTATGAGTATTTTTTTCCACTTTTAATCACAATATATAAACTTCAACTTTATCAGTAGTATATCATTTATGATTGCATTAAATATATCATGAGCATATAATCATAATCATTACCATTCAACAATATCACATCAGATACATAATACACCAAAATTACATGGAAACCCAAATGGGAGAAACCCACATAATACTTTCTTCTATATATCAAGATTGCATTCATAGGAAGCACCAACTTCCAAATTCTCTAGCACCAATTGGAAGGAGGCTCCAACCCCCTATTTAGAGGATCCAACCTAAAGGAATCTACAACTCCCTAAATTATCCAACTACAACTAGAAGGAGGCTCCAACCTGAAGGAAGCTCCAACTCCCTATATTATCTGGATCCAACCATAAGGAGGATAAGACCCCTTGATTTATAGGCTCTAGACTGAAGTAATATCCAACTCCTTATATTCCCTAGCTCCAACTATAAGGAGGCCACAACCCCCTTTCCTTACCCCATCCTACCTCCCTAAAATACAAGTGTAGACTCAACCTGTCACTACCACTGATATTGTCACTGCAACTGTCATTGATACATCCAACATGTCATTGTCACTATAACATCAACCTGTCACTATCACTCTATCACATCAATATTTACCAAATCATGCATCAATCATGTATCAAAACATGTGCCATACCATGTACAAAACCTGCACCATACCATGCATCAACCATGTACTAAAACCTATACCATACCATGCATCAACCATGTACTAAAACCTATACTATACCATGTACAAAACCTATACCATACCATGCATCAACCATGTACCAAAACCTATACCATATCATGCATCAATCATGTACTAAAACCTGTACCATACCATGCATCAAGGATGTACCAAAACATGTACCATATCATGTAGCCTCAACCATAAACCATCTCAATCATGACATGTCTCAATAATTCCATACACCATGTACCATAAGATATCATCAATGAAGTTCCTCAAGCATGTGATAACATAACCATGACATATACCAAGATAATCGAGATATGCTTCTAATCAATGTACCATAACATCAACAAGGTGTACCTCAATGCATATTCCCAAATATTCAAACCATGCCTTAAGCATGTATCAAGACACAACCTTAAAAAAACATGTAAATCATACCTTTAATACTATACCATACCCGATACACAAGATTATAGACCTGTAGCTCTTCCTCGACCTCATCAACCTGGTACTAGCATCCTCCTCAAAAAAATTTCACAGATATGTGACTTATACAGTATCAACCTGCGAATATATGTGTTTTTCTCTTCTACGACCTGTGTACATCCACACCTTGCCCACTGTCAACTCTCGGATAACTTAATCATGATTTTCTACACTGTAACCCACATACATCCACGTCTTGCTAAGTTGTGACCGACAGATAACGTCAAAAATCTAGTTCAGTCACATCCATATACTTTGCTCCTTCATACTTTCCCTACCTCATATATGCTATGAAAATATAAACCATTTCACTTATTCACTTAGAATATATTCAATAGACTTGTGTATATGAATGTGCTTATGAGAGACTCCTTGAGGTGTATCTATACTTTTTCAAAGTAACTTATCTCCTTAACTTTAGGGATTCTTGTTACAACCACTTTACCTTTTAATTAATGACTTGTAACTATTTATAGGCTTCTTAACCATTCTTCAGGTAATCCAACTTCAATAGGGCATAACTCTTCAACCGTGAGGAACCACATGACGTACCACCTACCATTCGAAAAAACATGACAAGGACTATCCATCCATGAGTGTGTTACATGCATTTACACTTTCCTTCATGTCCTTAATCCTCAAACAACTTATGGTTCCATGATCACACCATATGGGTCTTCTCAATCACTTATCCATATTTCTATGGCTTCTTCTAGGGTTGACTAGGGTTGACATCAATGCTTCTAGAGTTCATCTAGAATTGACATCAATGAAAACTAACTTTCCAACACTTTTTGGGAATATTTTGGTTGTTTTGGGGGGGATTATAAGTGGTGGAATAAATTTGATGAAGATACTAGACTCTACTCCACATGGAAAAATTTTGAAGAATTGTTCTCAAATAAATGGATCAAGGATAAAAAAATGGATAATATGCATAAAATTCAAGTTGAATTAAAGGATTCAAAAGAAAATGTCTCCAAATTGAAAAGGGATAAGGAAGAGATAAGAAAATGTATTACAACAAAAAATGATGAGTTCACCAAGTTGCAATCCCTTAATGAATCACTCATTAAAGAGGTTAATAACTTAAAACAAGAAAATAGTAGCAAATCAAAGTGGGAAAAAGATGATTCAAGGGAAGAATTGAAAAATAAATATGAAGATGTATCTATATTACGAAACCATAATAAAAAAATATTGGATGACGTTAAGAGATTGAAAGAAGAAAAGAAGAATTATCAAAATCAAGAAGAAACAAGGATCTTGGATGAATAATCTACCAAAAGACTTGAATAGGAAAATTGCAAGAAGTTTGAAGAATCCCTAAATACTAATGAGGTAAAATCAGAAATTCAATCCAAAATTGAAGAAGGACATCATAATTTGATAAATGGGGTGACATTGTAGCTTCAAAAGGAGAAAGAAGAAAAGATTCAAGAAGGTCACCAGAAGATACTTAAAGAGATTGAACTTCATCTAGAGGATGTACATGCCAAATATGATGGTATTATCTCCAAGTCCAGAGTAATAAAAGACCAATCAAAGAGGATATAGGATTCCATTTTATCTGAAAATAATATAGATGAAATGCATGTGCAGAGTGAAGGAAAACTATTAGATGTGAAACCATATCGATGCCCTCATTACTAGGAAATATTTCAAGGAATACAAGAACGTCGATATCAACATTATCAAGGTATAAGATGGAACACTTGTCAATATTCATGGAACACGACATCACAAAACCATTATTCAAAAATATATTATCATAGAACAACATCTACTACAAATTAGAGAAGCTTCAACAACAATACATGGAATCAAAGGAAAGAAAATTATGCAACAACCAGCCACGAAGGATTACGAATGATAAGAATTGATTTTGGATGGATGGATCATCATCAATGGAAAGAAGAAAGTAGGAACATAAGAAAATCATATTACTTGGTTTCATCACATGTGAAGCCTTTAATTGCAAAGCTTTCAGGACAAAGCTTTTTGAAGGATGGTACTATGTTATGTCACAAGGGGCGACTATATATGGATAAATGTATATGATATGACCCTAAGGGGGGAATATATGGGGATAAATGTACATGTAATGTGTAAATATATATGTAATAGGGTTGGCCTAATAGTAAAGGGGCCTCATGTGTAGGTGTGAATAGGTATATATAGAGATCATGTATTCATTATTGGAGACATGTGAATTGTGATGTATAAATGTATTTGGTTATGTGGAGGAGGTTCTCCTATTGTTTAAGGAGTTATTGTGTAACTCATCTCTATTATATATATTGGATTTGTTCTCGATGCTCAAATTTTTGTACATGGTGTGTACTTATGTTATGTTATGATATATTAAGCATTTGGATCATGACAATCACGGTGATGTATAAATGTATTTGGTTATGTGAAGGAGGTTCTCCTATTGTTTAAGGATTTATTGTGTAACTTATCTTTGTTATCTATATTCGAGTTGTGCTCCACACTCAAATTTCTATACACGGTGTGTACTTATGTTCTGTTTTGATATCTTAAGCATTTGGATCATTACAATCGTGGTGAAACATTGATTAAAATATTTAATTCTTCCCTTATTATCCATCTTAATAGCTACTAGTTATTTCAAAAGAGTAGTTGGATTTTTCTATTCACCAAATTTATTTATAAATTCCCTCTCAAATTCATCCTAGCATGTGATAGAACTTGTTGTAAAACTATAGTACTAGGTGGATGCATTTTTTTTTTAAAGCATATGGAAATAACCTATAGAAAATGTCTTTGTGTTCTACAATCATTAACCTTAGAGCTAAGTAGAAATTATGTATGTGGTCCTCTAGCGAACATGATTTGTTTTCATCAAACCTTGGCAAGATTCTCTTAGGATGTTTAGGTAAATCATGTAATTTCCCTCTCAAGCTAAGGGCACCTTGATACATCCAAGAAAGTAAGAAAGGTTTGTTTCCATCAATTTGGTGATATATCAACCAATTTAAAATATTATAAGCATGCTTGTTCAACTTAGGATTAGGGGTTGGAGAATGATAAATGTGAGTTTAAGATGAGGGTGATGGTGGGATTTGGTCCAAGGAGTCAAAAAAATCATGTAGAATGAGTTCGACTAAATATTCCACATAATCAACCAAAATTTCTTGTATAGTTTGGATATTGAATATATAAGTTGGATGTTGTTTGTGTAACTAACGTGCTATAGGTAGTTTTCCAATATCCTAAGCATATACCTAGATGATATGATGCAAATAATTAATGTCAATGCGAGCAATAACATATAGGTTCTCTTGAGATGACTTATGATTTTCAAAAATAGGAGAGGTATCTTAGAACACAATATCTAGTTCGGTATTGTCACCTTTGGTATGGAAAGGAGTGGATTGAGGTTCATGTATTGAAGGTTCAGAGTGATGACTACATGAATAATGTGTATTTATACCATCCATATAGCTCATATCCTCCTTCTAGTTACAATTTATGTTGTCATGAGAAAATTCCCTACTCAATAGAAAGGGGTTTTCCCCAATGTAAGATCCCAATTAGAATTCACACCATTTGTAGTAGGAGACCCATTTGGATTTTGGCCTGACAACAATTAATTTATGTGAGGGGATGGTTATGGATTGTATAATGTAGTATGTTATTATACTACATGCGTGATGAAATTTAATCTAAATATCCTAGCTAGAAGTAGATTTTAAGCAATAGATACAAAAATAGTCATATATTCTTTTGGATATTTCTGAAACATAAAGATATTTAAGAAATATAGAAACACATAAGAATGAACAGAGGTACAAAGAAAATAATTATGTTATAACACTACCATTCACAATCTCATATCTGACAACTCAAAGCAACATATCATATCAGAAACACAGAATAAGAAAGATAAATTTATTGCATAATAGTCAGTAATAAAATACTACAATGTTATAGTGGTATTAATGATAGCATAAACACTAGAAAAAGTTCTCAACATCTACAACATAACACCAATGCTCCTCTTTAAAAATGACCCTGAGGACTTCTTCTCATTACAATTCTCAAAAACTTTCTCTAATTTACAATTAACAAAATATCCCTTTCTATAGTGAATTGATGGGCTTATAAAGCCTTCGAGCTAACACTTCTTCTTGGGACTTCTTGGCTTTCCTTTTAGAAGTTATAACTTTTCAAATTCCATTTCCTTAATCATTTTCTAATGAATGTACATGTAATTACACTTTATTTACAATATGATTATAGTCGACCTTGTGTCTTGAATTAAACATAGACAACCCAAATTTCATGTTGGGATGAAATACTTAGGACACATTTTAAAAGTAATTTCCCAAAATCAACTTCATAAGACATTAAATCTTTAGGTATCGGATTGATCTCTCTTTTCAAGGTTCTTAAGAAATAATTAATCAAATTTATCTCCTTAGAAGGGCTAGCAATGTACTCCTTTCGAAACTCTTCAGTAACTTTGGGTGTCATCCCAATTACACTCCCTTTGTTCTTTATGTTGTCTTGTATCTTTCTCAAAATATATTCCATGGGTCAAGGTGAACCTATATCTCCCAATGGTGGTAGAGGACATCTCTTAATGACATTTTCTACAATGATTTATAGGCATTTGCAATTGTTCAATGAAACTTTGATGTCCTTCTCCAACATTGTGCTTTATGTCTAGCACGTTGACAAAGTTGCATAATTTAATTGGTTTTATTTCTCTATCATCCTTGGTAGATCATGTGGTGCATCCTTCTCCTTAGTTTTCCACTTTTTCATCTCATCCATGCCGAGTTAGACTCCATATAACACTACTTTATTATCTTTGATTTTCTCAAAATATGTAAGGAATTGAGTAGCAATATCCTATAACTCTTTTAGATTTGTAACATTTTCTTCTGGACCGTACTAAGCTCATCTTGAAATTAAAAGGAACAATCCTTGAACTCTACCAATATGGTCATATAACCTATGTAATGAACTACAATGTGCTCCATATTTCCTATTATCAACTTGTATTCTTCTATATTTTGGGGCATGTTCTTTTTGTTCAATTATAAGGCCTAAGAAAAAGAAACACTTCCATATGTTGTAGCAATTGGATCTATTATGGTGTAATCCATCAGAGATGTTTCAGTTGTAACCATGAGTTTGAGGACTCCCAATAGCTTCATCCTCAAGTGATTTCTTAATTGATTTTCCTTTTGTTTTGTCAAAATTGAAAGAATTGAGGACTTCCACTCTATCCAACTTGGAAGGGGTGAATTCCCCCAATCCAAGTTCTCCCAATGGCTCAAAAATGAAATGGTAGTGGAGGCCACAAAAAATTCTTGTCCTAAGTGAGGGATGCTCAAACTACATGTATGAAATTTTGGTAAGCCACCTATTGCAAGGCCAATTTGTTAGGAATAAACTTCTAGAGTAGATTAAGAGCCTAAAATATATAAAAAATTTCATGTATGTCCCTCTGTTAATAACATACCAATTGTTGATTTCTCCAATTTCCTGCATTGTTTTTTCTAACATACACTTTGGAGGTGCATAGAAGATAAATTGATACAGTGGAGCTACTAATTGTTCACATATTTTCATGTAGTGGATCATGTATCAATGATCCCATAGGTTCTAGTAATATATATATATATATATATATATAGGTTCTTCCCTCGACTTCCATTTCCAACCCATCCCAAGGAAATGATTAACCATGCAGGTAATATCCAGACAATATGATGACATAAAATAATGTTGGGTGTGTGCCTAGGGTCATATGCTTGGACCTAGAAATGAACTAGCCCATAGATGCTAACAATATGGCATCCAAATTTAAAATGGTGCATGTTTGTGTGATTGAATACATCATAGGGACACAAGAATCCTTGAACTAAGTGACATCATATTCACCATATATTATGTTGGTAAGGGCCACTGTAATTTTGAAAGGATTCCTCAAGAATCTAGGGGGATACAATATTTTTATTCTAGCCTTGAAGGCTTTTGGGTTCACCTGTCAACTCTTCATGAGGTCCCTGTGGTTTAAAGGAAACTACACCTTCCAGTTGTCATCAAGGTCTACTTCATCCAATGGGAATTTGGAATAGACTTCTAAGGATAATGGTTGAAATTAAGAAATGGATTTTCTATTAGTGTCTCTGATCAACCTATTATCAATATGTGTTTGGATGATGAGCTAAGAGACGACGTCGACACAAGAAAATATAATATATTTGTGTTCCACTATGTGTATCCATTATTGTTTAAATGATTGATACACACCTTATTTAATTGATTGATACACACCAACATCTGGATTGGTGTTACTAGGAAGGACTGGAAGCTCTGGGAAGATTTATTCTCTAAACATTTGGTATAAATATCCCTATTTGTATACTTTTTCCACATCCATACAACATCTAGTTTCTTTGTAGATGGGGCCAGGAATGCCAATTTCTACTTCAAGCTTTGTTACTTCCTGTTACTTCCTTCTAGTGAAGGATGAGATCAATTACATATTCTTTCTATTTCCTAGATCTTGTAGATCTCATGTCTGAGTGCTATAACTCATCCATTCCAACAATAGGAAACATGAGTGAATTCAAATATAAAATAGAAATAAAATGCATATATAGGGAGAGATTCTTTTGAAATAGAAAATATGGGAGATGGGTAGGTTTCTTATATTCAATGTTAAGATTTTAAGGCTAATTTACATTATTGTATTCGTCGTTTTGACTGTATCCTTCATAGAGATGGAAGGTTGAGCTTATAAAATATTGGTATGAGGGTGATGGTAGAAATAATAAAAAATAAAAAGGGAAGGTGAAAGGCAATGGGTGTGAATATTCCTCGCTCACTTGAATCTTCATAATTTTCCTAGTTTTCATTCTTAGAGGTTTTTGGTTTTTGCATTGGGGAGTCACTTTTTTCCCTTTTTGTTAGATATGAATCACAGGTTGGGTTAACCAGTTTCCCAGATCATTTTTTTTAATCCCTGATCCTAGAGAGGTTTGTGAGATATCCCTATGGTATCCTATTCACTAGTGGAAAAGTTTTTGTTGTATAAGGTCGGGGCTCGGAGGTTTAAGTGAGCTTTGAAGTGTATTGGTGTTAAGGTTTTATTTTCTTTTATCGGGGTTCAAATCTGTAGTCAAGTGGATTCTTAATTGAAAAGGAGATTGGCCTAATAATTAACCCTTTGTTGCACGGGGCACCCTTATATGGAAATTTATTGGTCAAGGGTTCAAGTCGCCACATATGTTGGATTGAAAGCTAATTTTTATGTGATAATTATTTTTCCCCTTTTATAAAACAATTTGCATGTTATTTCATTTTCCAAGAGGCCGGGTGATAAATGGAATAGGTGAAAGAATCCCCAGAGGACAATTGATAAATGAAAAACAAGAAAATAATTGTATTTTATCATGGAATATGATACTTACCTCAAAAGTGAAAAGTGGTTGTTTGTGAGTGGATGGTACAAGCTCCTTCGATTATAATGAACTCGAGATTATTTGAATACTTCAATAGCTTGGTCAGTAGTGATTCTCTAGAGGTTCTTATTGTACAAAATGGAATGAAAAATAAATGGGATCAAGTGTTTTTTATAAAATAAATCCATTTTTGCACCTTTTGACCTTTTTTAAAAGGGTCACAAATGGCATTGTATCATGTGCCTGAAAAGTTTGTTTTCATGCGATAAAGGGTTATCAATGTGTTTTTGGAAAGCTTATGATCTTGTGGTTTTTTGTGCCTTGATAAAGTTCCATTTGATTTGACAAAGCATGATTATTGCGTTATTAGAATTTTCTTAAGTTTGTAGTGTATCACACTATTGGAAGTTTTCATTTGGTGTGATAAAGTGAAAAGAATTCGTAATTTCAAAATTTGGAGCTTTGTGATAGAAAAAACAATGAGATGTAGTGTGTCATACAAATGTAAAACTTTTAAAGCTGGAACAAATTGTGAGGAAAGTTATTTATTTTGTGACTTTTTGATATATCATAACTTGGAAAATTTTCAAAATTGTGATGTATCGTGCTAGCAAAAAATTGTGAAAGTCACAATACGTTGAAAAAGAAAAAAAAAAAGTTTCTAAGTTGTGAAATGTTGAAGTTTCACGAAATTTATTCTTTGTATCACAAGAAATCAAATTTTCCTACATTTCACTGTCACATCAAAACGAATTTTTATTGCGTTGTATCGCACACAAATAAGTTTTCTAAAATTGCGGCATATTGTGATTTGGAAAAAATTTCAAGATGTGACAAGATGAATTTGCTCAAAAAGGGTTATATAAAAAGATCAAAAGAAATTTCAAGACTTGATAAAAACTTTGAAGAGTGTTAAGAACTTATTCAAAATGAAAATTCTTCTAAGTCAATGTGATCAGTTTGAAATACTAGTCTTTTGAGATTTAAAATCCAAAAGTGGGAGGGGCCCCAACCCTTTTTTGTCCTTTTCATGTGACAAAGACAAAAACGGTACGGGCAAGTTATTGCTTTCTCAACACAACCTCGAGAAGGGAATGCCTTTTCCTAAACACACTTTTCGTGGAATGGTACTCAAGCAAAGACTAAACATCACACTAATGATGTGTGTACCAATTTGAAGGCTTAGGTTCGGGAATGAGAATTTCTATAAAGTATGATTTCAAGGCCCATGTTACATATTATGTGTTTATTTTGTTCCCTAAGAGACTAAATCCTACAGAAAACTCTAAAGATTATGATAAATATGAAACGTTTTGGCTCTAAAGATTATGATAAATATGAAACGTTTTGGCTCTAAAGATTATGATAAATATGAAACGTTTTGGTTATGCATGTTTGAATTTTATTAATGCTTGATTTCTTAGAGTTTATGTGATATGATTTATCCTAATTATGAATTTTTTATATTATGGGATAATGTTGAAGAAATAAAGTCGAATCTTTGGAAACCATTGTGGGATAATGTCAATCAATCAACAACTAGATCTATATGAGAGAAACGTGGGATCATTTTTCCTCTCAAATATCCAAGGTAACCAAGCACTTAAAGCAATCAAACAACAATATCCCCATTTTATTTGTATTTGGAGGATTTCATTGTGTGGGAGAGAGAAAAAATGTCCCTTGAAACAAGGTTGGTTAATTTTATGGATCAAGGAGATAATCATCCTGCAATCAAAGGATTGATTGAAGTTCTAGTCATAATTTTTCATTATAAGTAAGGATAGGGTGAAGAAAGGAAAAAATGTTCTTGGTGTAACACTTCCATATAGTGCATTCAAATTGTACAGATACTCTATTGTTATGATTCTTATTTCTTGAATAAATAAGATAGTTTTCCATATTTGAGTATTTGGTGATTTTCTTAAGGGAATGCAAGGAACCCCTTTAGATTTAGTAATTTCAATTCTACACTAGATTAAAAAAATTTGCAGTTGTGTTATAAGAATTACTTGATCATTCTTTATTTAGTTTTACAACTTCCTTCTTGTTTTTTCAATTCTATAATTTCCTTTGATTACAAAACTTACAACTTTATGATTATGGTGTTCATCATTGATGCAGGAGCATCGCCAACTCATCAAGCGAGCCAGTGCAAAAGCGGAAGACAGCTGGACAAGCACCAGCACAAATTTTTGAAATTTCCTGGATTTTGATGCGCCATCTTAAATGAATTCATTTAAGAAGAGACGCACCTGGTGTAATGAAATCATACCTCGAGCCATATGCTCTCGTCTGAAGTAGATGGAAGCATTTATACTAGTTAATGCAGGTAGATAGGATTTTAATTCTAGATTATACTATTTGAGAGCGCGAGAGGGAAACGAGATATAGACACCCTCATTGTGCATTGTAATATTATTCAGGAATAGTTAGAAGAATCCAGAGCATAGGGAAGAGAAGCAGAGAGCTATGCAGAAAACACCCATGTATAATTATTTGGATTAATAAAAGAGTTTAATTCAAATTCATGGAGGTGTGTTTGTTTTATGTGTATGTATGTTGAATGCTATGCTCATGAGTATTTACTTCTTGTTATGCATTTGCTATTATGTTGTGTATATGATTTCATGTGTTGAGATTGAAGTCTGAGAGGAAGTAGAAGAAATGAGTTTCAATTGTTTCTCTATCTGAACAAGGATTCCTACAAAGAGTGCAATTGAAGTCGTCTGCAAGGAGTGCATTGACAGAAGGTTCAGATGGTTTAACTCTTGTTCTCATTTACCCAGAAGTGAAATTAAGTTATATAGGCCGTGCAAGGAGTGCACAGGAAGAGGAAGTCTCACTTGTGAATCTGAGTGAAGAGTTGAAGGACTTCTGTCGCAGGTGTGCGCAGAGTCAAGGAGTTCTCAGATATTTCGAAAATATCTGAAGATTTCCGCAAGGAGTGCGTGTAAGGACCCTCTTCGAGGTTGAAGTTTGTGTGGAAACTCGGGAGGGATAAGACCCTTAGGCTCGTCGAAGAGAAGCACTGGAAATTCATGCCGTGGAGTGTGTAAACCAATCGTTGCACAGTTACACTGCAGGAAGACAAGTTCCGTGGAGGAACACTTAGTTATTTTCTAGAAATCCTCAAGGAGGAAGAAAATTGACAGTCATGGTCTTGTGGAGAGGATTGGTGAAACCCCGTCAGCCGTTGGATCTGTCAAAGAGGCGAGGAGGTTACGGTTGCGTTCAGATTTCAAGCTCCAGGAGTCATAGATTGTGGGATTGTCGGTCAGTTTCCCGTCAGCCGTCGGATTTGACAGGAGTTGCACGAGGGTTACCATCGGGATTCGAAGGATCAACAGTCCTGTGGTCGAATGTTTTTAGACATTTGAAACCCCGAAGTCCCGGGAATATCTAGGTCATCCGCCAGTTGGACACGTGGCGGAGATCGAGGCGTCAGGAGTCTGGGAAATCAGAAGTCCCATGGATAGGAGATCGGGGAGGTCCATAGTGAAAACCCCGGCATAATCTGAGTCGTCTATTCAGGGAGACAGGTGTTAGGAATCCGAGGAGAGTCGGGATATCCAACATCGGAAAATCGGAGTTCCTGAGGACAAAAAAATTGGGACATCACAAGTCTCGAAACCCCGGAGAAATCAGGACCGTCCATTGGAGGGGGACGTGTGGAGGAAATCAACGCCATCGGGAAAAGTCCCGACAGGAAGTTGTTGATCGGGGTTTGAGTCATCGAGATACCATAGATCCTGGCGACAAAGTGTTTATGCATTTTGGAATCGCGAACCGCGAAACCTCGACGGGGAAAAAGGTGCACCGTTTGGCCAGCTGTCAGCACGTCGGAAAAAAAAAGGAAGCGCCATTAAGGGAACCAGCTGTCAGTAGAACGGCGAATCGTGATTCGAGAAGTCGGGAATCCCGTGGGCAAGTGGTTTTCAACATTTGAAATCCTGTAGCCCCGACGAGGGAGAAGACTGTGGTCATGGGATAATGGTCATATGGACCAAATCCTATAGCCAGGAGGGCTAACGCATAAAGAGTGCGTCGAGATTCGAGGAGTCGGGAATCCTGAGGGAAAGTGTATTTAGACATTGGAATACTCGAAAACCCTGATAGGAGGGGCTAAGGCAATAAAGGAGTGTATCGAGGATCGGGGATCGGTAGACCAAATTGTTTGGACATTTCAAATGTCAAATTCCCGATAGGAGAGGCCTCGATCACAAAGAAAAAAGGCCAACGTTGATTTCACGATCGATAAGGGAGATCTTTTGGAGAGCTGTTGTGGGTGTGGAACATTCCTGATAGGGAATTAGAAGACATTTTCAGTTCTTCGGGCCGAGGGAAGGAGGAGGCCCTGTGAGCGGACGTGCCTGAGGGTGCGCCTGCGTCAATCATCTTGATCTATATCTGTTGGATCTGAAATTAATCACTATTGTGTTATTATCTATTTATTGAATGGTCTTATTTCACTATCTATTCCATCTCATAGAATAGTGTCAACCACCTCCTTTATCCCCTATTTCTTGACTTGGGATTTAAGAGTGTAGGTTACTAGCATAGTGGATGGATAGATATAATATAAGCGACTAAGATTGAGAATCTCATTTATTTATAAATTATGTCAGTAGTGTTAGTTATAGCAGCATTTCATTACCAAGTTCCTTAGATAGTTTAGATATCCATCACTTGAATATTTTCTACATTTTTCCTATGGTGTATGATTGTGAATAGTTTATTCAACCTATGACATGTCACCTCATTAACTATCAAACTCCCCTTGTTGATTCAATCCTATAGTATCCAACCAATAACCATATAATTTTATTTTCTTCTCACAAAACAAAACAAGGAGTGAATGTTATTAATTAATTTCTTAAGGAAGGAAGCCAACAAAGCATCCAAACAAGCATTATAATGAATTTACTTCATCAATTCATAATTCATATTACACTCATTTAGTTGCATATAAAGTGCACAGTACCTCATAAAAAAGTATGTTCTTGGACACTAAGGTTAAGTTGAGGAATTCAACAATCTTGTTGTAATTATTGGTTCCATCACACATGATGAGATAGAAAATCACTCTTCATGATCATCAAGAAATAAGAAATAAGAGGGAAAAGAAAGGAAAACCAAAAAAATGCCTTTTTCAAGAAAGGAGAAAGGATGGAGTAAAAGTCAATGCAAAATCATATAGCTTTGGAAAACTTTTGTGTACAAACAAAAGGATGATGAGAAAAGTGTAATTAATATAAAATATATTAATAAACATTAAAATAATAAATATAAAAGGCATAAGCTAACTAAGGGACATTACCACTCATCTATGGATATAAATATAATATCACATGTAATTAAATAATATACATATCCCATATGCCATTCATTATTTATATTTATTATCCTTTTATGGATTTCAACTCTCTATATTTTTTATGTTGGATATTTAGTTAATGAATTATTGTTCATGACATTAGTATTAGAGCGAAGTCAGATTCCATCTTTTGGCCACACTTTTTATCAAATCCAAGTTTGATCTCAACCTTTGGCCACACTATTTTCAAACTTTGTCTGATCTAGCTTGTAGCCACACCCATTTTATTAGAGTTTATTTGATCTTGGTCTTTCACCACAACCAGATTTTGGCCATTTTTAAAAAAAAAATATTATTTCATTACAAATTGAAAATCCCATTGCAAAAATGCATAATAGGGAATTATCACTAATTTCACCTTTAAAAAAAAATTTAATCATTTTGTTAAGAAAATTTGAAAGCTATAATCATAAATTCATGGCATGTCAAATACTGAACAACCCTACAACTATTGAGAATCTGCTACCATACTATGAAAATCCCCATGAAATATAAATAAAAGATCATGAAACTTACATTCGAGCACGTGACACCAATACATTCCTACATTTACTACAATTTACATATACATAGGGCTTTGCATCTCATAGAGCCTTAGGAAATACAAAGGCACACAAGGAAAATATGAAAAAAATAACACCAATACATTCCTACATTTACTACAATTTACATAGGGCTTTGCATCTCATAGAGCCTTAGGAAATACAAAGGCACACAAAGAAAATGATGAAAAAAATAGTCAAACAAAAGTTGTGCTACCATGTTTTGCATTAAGGATAAGTATATGCATACCATTATGTCAAAGAAATAACAATATTTATCAAATGTAGTTGGAAGATGTCAATGCAATCACTCAAATCATTTGTCCATTTCCTTATCAAATGAAAAATTAGAAATTAAATGTGTGTGTGCGCACACACGTACACACAAGTCATGAAGGAAATGGAGCCACAAAGATCATAGGTTATTGAATCATGATAATTGTCCATTTTTAAACTATTGTCAAGTAGTCATTCATTGAAATAGTCATCACTTCATAAAATATAACCATTGGTAATAGATAAAGTTGTAATTTTGGAAGTTAAAGAATTAGGATAGTGTATATGTTTTCATGAAGTTAAAGTGTTATCAAAGTAGACAGATTCATATCCATTAGAACCCACCACACATGTTATGATATTATTCATTAAAAATCTCAATCAAAGCTATCAAGGGAATTTATCGTTGTCAATATATTTCCCAAATAGTGGTTTAAAGGTTTAAATAATCAAAATATGTCACTCTCATAAGTTAAATTTAATTATACAAGATTTAAATCTAGATCAAGTTAATTATAAATAAAAATAAATATTGGAAAGTGCAAAGCTTTTTTTTTAGGTTTCAAAGCTTAAAGAAAACCCTCGAGTACTTCTCTTGATTTAGAGGATGGTATCCTGGGTAAATCCTAGAATCTTCATGGCATAAGGTTGGTCAATAATAGGGCTCGAAACCATTGCAATAATATACTCGTTAAGAGTTCAACATGTCACTTGCAGGAACTGAACCTAGGTGGGGAGGATAAAAATAATTCCTCCCAACCACTTGAGCTAAACCCAATTGATTGGAAAGTGTAAAGTCCTATTTCAAAAGGTTTTGAAATAAAAAATACTTAGATGGGATATATCAATTGAAGGATTAAAAATAAATTAGAATCTATTAGGCTATATTTGTTGCAAGTATTCAATTGAAAAATAAATTTTAAATAAAACCTTGATAAATGTCTCACTCAAAAAGTTCTCAATTGAGTTTAGCTATTATGGTTTTGAGATGGAGTGTTTTCCTCCCACCCAGTTTATATTCTTATAAGTAACATGTTGAGCTCATAATGAGTGTATTGGTGTAATATATTTGAGCCTTACTTTTAACTTGACTTTGTACCTTAAAAAATATGAGATTCACCCTTGATACCATCTTCAAAATTAGAGAAAATATATGGAGATTTTCCTCAGAATATATTACTTGGAAGAAAAAAATACTCACTCAAAAATAATTATACCAAAAGTGAAAGAAAAGAAGTAGTATAATATAACAAGTATATCAAGAAAATATAAAGATCTCCCTCGAATCAAAATAAAAAAAGATTATACCTTAAATCCTTGAAATATATATCATGATTTAAATAAAGGAAAAAAAGAAATATATTATGTGAAGTGCTCAATACATAAGAAGTAATGTTTCAAAGTTATTAATTTATAATATTATAAAATCAAAGGTAYCATTAAATTACTCTCTATAGAAACCATGTAATACTAATGGGAATAATTGTGAAGCTCCCAACACTTTGCAGCTCCCCTTGTTCCAATTGACTTCATTTATCATCTACGATATGTATCAACTAATTCTTACTTCGTGGCATTAATTCTTTTGAAAATCATAATTATGGAAGTTCTATATGTAATTCTGAGATAAACTAATGATTCTCGACATATCAACTGCTTATTGACATTAACTCTTTTGAAACTCATGATTATGGAAGTTCTATTTGTAATTATGAGTTAAACTAATTAGCAGAATCGAATTTGAGCTGGATTTCCTTTTAAAACAACAGCTACAGAAGCCGAATTGTGAGGACCTAGCCCACAGAATTAGATCACTGGAAGAGGACCGTTACCAGTTGCTTCGAGAAGAAGAAGGTAGATGGCGCATGAAGAGTAGGATGTTGTGGCTGGCGAGTGGTGACAAAAATACCACTTTCTTTCATAAGGTTGCATGCGCCAGGAGATCTCGTAAACAAATTTGGGAAATTGAAGATGACTGTGGCAACCTCGTTCTTTCCCAGACAGAGATAAAATCGGCAACACATTCACACTTCAAATATTTTTATCAAGCCCCCCCTGCCCCTTCACTTGCAGATCAGACAGCAGTAGCTAGCTTATTCCCTAATATGATTACACCAGAAGAAGCAAATTCGTTGCTCTCTCCTTGCACTAAAGCAGAACTGTTTGAGACCATCAACAGTTTCAAAAAAGAAAAGAGTCCCGGACCTGACGGCTGGTCGGTCGAGCTCTTCTTACATTTTTTTGAGCTAATGAGTCCAGACTTACTTGAAGTCATCGAAGATTCGAAAACAAGAGGGGTGGTCAGCTCTCACCTAAACAAAACCTTCGTGGCATTGATCCCAAAAGCTAATCAGCCTAGACTTTTTTCCGACTTTCGCCCCATCTCATTATGTAATCTTTGTTATAAAATCATATCAAAACTCATTGCAGTCAGACTACGACCTTATCTCTCTCGGGCGCTCTCTGAAGAACAACTTGGCTTCCTCAAAGGAAGACAGATCCTGGATGCGGTGGGAGTGGCACAAGAATGCATACACTCCATCAAAACAAACAAGCAGCAAGCCATTCTCCTGAAGTTGGACCTTAAAAAAGCATTTGACAGCGTCAACTGGAACTTTCTTCATCTCATTCTTATTCAGAGCGGCTTCGACACTTCCTTCACAAACTGGATTTTTGGATGTATCACCTCGGCTTCCTTGGCCATTTTAATCAATGGAGAAGCTACTAAACCCTTCAAATGTGAGAGAGGCCTCAGACAGGGTTGCTCACTCTCTCCCCTACTTTTCATCCTGATCCTGAATGGCCTCAGCATCCTACTAAAGAACAAACAGGCGGAGGGCCTCCTGAAAGGCATTAAAGTGGCTAGACAAACCCATATCCTTCATATCCTTTTTGCTGATGACGTACTAATCATGACATCTGCTAATTTGGCTGAATGGTCTATTATACATTCGATCCTCTCTTCATTTTGTGATGTTTCAGGCCTTCAAATCAATGCCTCCAAATCCACTTTCTTGTTCTCAAATACACTAGAATCCTTACAGCTGGACATAAGGGATCTATTTGGCATTGGTGGCAAAGACCTGGCAGACGGCTTCCATTACTTAGGCTTCTTATTAAAAGCCTCCAGATACACTTCAAAAGACTGGACCTGGCTCGTGGACAATTTCAGAGAAAGAATTCTCAGCTGGAAGCACCGATATCTTTCCATGGGAGGAAGACTCATTCTGATCAAAGCGGTGCTGGAAAGCCTACCAGTATACTGGATGGCTCTAGCACAAATTTCGGCCACTATTCTGAAGACTCTCTGACAACACTTTTTCTCTTTTCTTTGGTCCGGAAACAAGAAGTCCAGAAGCTTTCACCTATGCAAGTGGGAGGATCTCTCGAAGCCAAAGACGCTGGGAGGCTGGGGCCTCAAGCATCTGCCAATGTTTCAATTGGCCCTCTCGACAAATACCTTCTGGAGATTACTATCTACCCCTGGACTTTGGAGCTCTGTCATCAGAGCCAAATACCTACATCAGTTACCGGTACACTTATGGTGCAGATTCGCGGAAGCACATCCAAGTTCCGGTTCACATCTGTGGAAAAAGCTCTCCGCCACGCTCCCAATAATTCTAAAATGGCTCTCGTGGGATCCTGGGGACGGTCGATTGATTGAAGTCGGCCGGGATTGTATTCTGGATCTTGGCAAGCAGGCTTTCCTCTCCTCGCCTCTTCGAGCACAGCTCCGTAGCAAAAATCTCACCTTTTTATATCAATTTTACACCGCTTCTATTCCTGGATCTCTCGGCAACACCTGGTTAAGTGGAACAGACCTGCATCTACAGCTGGAACATCGAACAGAATGGGACCATTACACACAGACTCTCACATCAGCTGGCATTTACCTGAAGACGAAGGCAGACTCTCTTCTCTGGACCGGGGGCGATCGATCGGGCAGAGTATCAGCAAAAAACGTCTATAATGCTCTGGCCGCTTTATC
>SNQJ01S0014408.1:194639-205869 GCA_010110895.2 Picea sitchensis | reverse complement strand
AAACTATTCATAAATTTAATAACTTGATTGAGCACATTACATTTTTAGAAATATTTGGCCATATTTTATTTATATCCAACTGTACATTTTCATTAAATATTTAGTTTGGTGAAATACTTGAAAAATGGTTTCAATTCATTCATTTGGTTAGTAATTTTATCCCATATCCCAAGCCTTTTTTTCCAATAAAAAAATTCTCCATATATTAATATATGTTGTTCTCATAAATACATACATGTCTAACAAAAGATGATCCCCCTCCAACAAAGAGTACTATGGACCACACCTTATATCTCCATGTCCAAAAAGTGATATAAAAACCACCAAAAAGGATAACACCCGCCCCAAAATAGATACAATGTGGCTAACAACTATGGCTACAACCCTCCACATCATACAATCCAAAATAATACATAATTATCCATTATGGATATATATCAAAATACTTCCACAGACAATATAAAGTCCAAAAGAAACAAGAAAGAAAGACCAACCCACCAAGAGTGACAATCATGGATAGAGACATAAAGAAAGTGGGGGGCCCTCGTGGTCATCCTGCAATTTGTTGAAATGTATCTTTCCTTTTGGTACCTGAAGATCCAACTTTGAAAGAGCATCCTTCTCCATATTCTCTTCCTTGTAAATATGATCAAACTTGATGTTTATGAAAGAAGGAGTGAGATCTTTGATCTTATTCATCCAACCCATAAGATTGGTAACTTGTAAACTATAGTTGTGGTTAATATAGTCTATAACAATCTTTGAGTCCCCCTGGACATGTAAATGTGCAATATTTAACCAATGAGATAATGTTAATGAAGCCCACAAACCCAAGAGTTTTTCCCTAGTGTTTGTGCCCTGCCCACAATTTAATGTCCACCTATAGGTAGAGTTACCTATAGTCTTAAGTAAACCTCTAGCACCACTTAGTAACCCATTGTTTTGTGCTACTCCATCAAACCAACAGGCAGATTCCATAATAAAGTCTAGAGTCTTCTTAATCCTATTATGTGTCCTTTTCAAGACTTGACTTCTTGTAGACTTCATCATCCCACTGACTTGAATATTGATCGCCTGTGTTGAGGGAGTAAAACTATCCAAAATACATATGTTTCTTTCCAACCATATATGCAAACAAACAATTATTGGTAAGGATTTAAAAACTTTTTCCACCTTTAACCAGTTTTCCAAACAGTCACTTAAGGAAGAGCCTCCCCAGATTGTAGAAATATTATGTGTAAAGTAAATTTTCCACATATTTTGAGTAAAGGAAAAAACTAAGAACAAATGTGAAATGGACTCCTCATCCCTAAAACAGAGTGAACATATATTCAAGCTAGCCCATCCTCTTTTTTGTAAAGAGTCCCAAGTAAGAATTTTATGTTCCAGGGATAACCAAATGAACATTTTTAATTTGAATGCCAGGTCCCAGGACCATAACTGTCTACGCCAAGTACAGGTCTGATGTGGCCAGATATTAAGAGTTAAATCATTGTAAACATTTTTTGCCAACAGGAAACCCGACTGATCTCCACCCGTCCACAATAATATATCCTCTCTCGGTTGTAGTTGTACACCCAAACTGATAAGTGCCCTTATATAATTTTTCCATTCCAAAGCTAAGTTTCTGGTGAGTCCCAAATCCTCACTGGATCTTCATTGATCAATAACATACCCCCAGAATGAATGAGCCTTTGCTTGATACAAATAGAAAATATTATGACTTTTTAACACCAATAAAATCTCCTGAGAATGTAAAGAAGTATTTCCAATGCCTAGAAAATTATCCAGTCTAATAAGGACTGAAAAACCACTTCCAGGCTTCCAACTCATCCAGTGGGTAATGAGGGGAAAATATTTCATCAAGTTTGTCCAGAATTGAGAGGCCAAAGGTTGATTTACCAGAGATGATCTAATCCAAGTAGTCACAGAGGTGTAAGGGAGGTATTTATCTTTGATCACATGATGCAAGATCCCATCTTCCATCAATACCCTCCACAGGGAGTTTGATGCAAGTGCCCGATTAAATAAGAAAATATTTTAAAGGCCCCAGCCTCCCAATATTTTTGGTTTGGAAATTGGTACCCATCTACATAGGTGAATACCATGTTATTTACATCCCCCCATCTAGAGAAAGTCATAAATCATGTCACGGATATTTGAGAGAACTGCAACAGGTACTGCCGCAAGTGCCATCCAAAAAATTGATTGGGATTCCAATACCGCCTTCATTAAAATGCAGTAGCCTCCCAAGGTTAGCCAACAGTTACACCAATGTTTTATCTATGTTTTAAATTTTATAAGTAGCCATCTCCAGTCTTAAAAAATAGTTTTCTTTTCTTTAATGAAATAACCCAGATACTTAAATCCTGAAGCCAAATCTATGAATTTGAAAGAAAATAAGTCCTTATAGCTTACTAGATCAACATCTTCCAACCATGCATGGTGAAAAGTAGATTTACTATGATTTATTTTTAATCCCGAGGTGCTACAGAATTCTTCCAAGATATTCTTTACCAAATTCCATTGTCTAATAGATGCCTTTGTAATGATGAGCACATTGTCGACAAAAATAAGGTGTACAATTTTAACAACTCTAGAAACCTTTACCCCTGTCAAATTTCCCAATTCTTGACCCTTTTTCAATAAAATTCAAAGACTCTCCATAACAAGTATAAATAATAAAGGCGAGAGTGGACATCCCTATCGTAGACCCTGTTCATTGTTGAATAAATCTGAGGTCTCTCCATTTATCAACACTGCAAAGGATGCACTGGTCACATAGATCATAATCAAAGAACTGGAAGTAGCACTAAATCTAGTTTGTGCCAGGATTGATCGAAGGAAATCCCAACTAACACAGTCATAAGCCTTTTTCAAATCTAGTTTTAAAATTAGGGCCTTTTGTTTTTTAGATTTGATGCTATGGATACATTCATGCATCGTCCCTACGACATTCAGAATTTGTCTACCCTTCAAGAACCCCAATTGTTCTATTGACAGATCCCTTGAGAGAATCGGTTTAATTCTGTTGGTGATCACTTTAGAAATTATTTTATAAAAAATATTACAGAGCGCAATGGGTCTAAAATAGCCAATGTTCCGAGGAGATTTTTCCTTAGGAATCAACAGTAGGAAGGTCGAATCTAATGAACTTTTAATATTACCTCTGATCCTGGAGTCTTCGACCAGATCTAGTAAATCATCACCAACCAAATCGAAAAAAAGGGTAACAAACTCAACAGTCTAGTTGTTCGGGCACGAACTTTTGTCTTTTGCAAAAAGACTTAAAATCTCCCAAATCTCTTGTTTAGTAATAGGTCTATCTAAAAGTACATTATATTCCTTAGTCACAAAGCATTGATACAGTCTAGCTAAATTGACTTATTCCATCGGAGCCTTGGGACCATCAATAGCATATAACTGTTTAAAAAATCTAGAAGCCTTACCTTTGATCTCCTCCTATCCTCTAATGGTCCAACCGTTTTCAGCCTCTATCTCCCAAATATGCTTCTAATTTCTTTTAGCACTGGAAAACTTGTGAAATGTTTTTGTATTATGATCACCTCATTTAAGCCAAGTAGCGCGACTCTTTTATCACCAATGTTCCTCTTCAGTTTTAAGTATATCGTTTCACTTCGATTCCAAAGTTTTCAAATGTGATTCAACAACAATGTCTAAACCATCCCTAGACAGACCTGCAAATCCCCGACTTATGTCCTCCTCCAGAGATTCCATCTTGCGAATTTTTTCGCGCCGATTTTGTCTCGCCCAATTTTTAATTCAGGACTTTAATGTCTTCAATTTCCAGACAATTCTATGTTGAATGTCCACTTCCTCCAAGAATGCAGAGTCCCCCGATACATCTTTCACTGTCAAAGAAAAATTTATCTCCACCAACCAAGTTGTATTTAACTTAAATGAATAGGCCACCTTTGCCTGAGAGAAATCAAATTGTTCTATCACAGGAGTGTGATCATATATGAAAGGGAGCTCAACCCAGGAGCGATACCTCCCAACAACAGACAATAGAATTTCCACAACTAGAATGTGATCCAATATTTTAGCAATTCTTGTGCTCCCGACTCTGTCATTTCTCCAAGTAGGTACCAATACATCCGGAGCCAAGTCAACCAACAAATGATCCTTGATCAGTTCTATAAAGTAGTTTGCATGTCTATCCACGTGTGTTGCTGACCTAGACTTCATACACACCTGTGGTAAAGTTCAAGTCTACTGCAACTATCAAATTTTTAGTAGCTAACAATCATTTTGACACCAAACGATCCCAAAATAAAAGTCTCTCATTACAAGGGCCATAAACATTAAGAAAATTGATGACTCGATGACTTTATAAAGAGATGCCCGAAAGTAAAATTCCCCCACCACATAGTGTAGGGTGTAGCATGAGATGTTTTGGGTCCCATGTCACCAAGAGACCACCCTAGGTGCCAACCGAGCTAACCGCACACATATACCATCTAGGTACAACTTTTTGCATAAATAGACGAGTCGTATCCTCAACAACAAGTGTCTCTTGTAAAAAGATAATGTCGGGATGAACTTTAGTGAATAATATACGCATGGAGGTAGATTTCAGGGATCCTCCCACCCCTATGAAATTTAGAGAGAGAAGTATCATATTTTATCTCGTGCAAAATATTTTAATCCTCTAAGTGCCCCAGTGTGTGAAATATTAGTAGTAGTAGCATCAAGAGTAACGGGAGGGAGAGTGGCTTTCTTTCGCGCACTCCTTGTCTTAATAGACGAGGTCTTAAAAATCAAGCCTCTCGACCAAGAATAGCTAGACCCAGGCCCCCCACTACCTTCCCCCGGTTTACAGGACAAGTATGTAGCTAAGGGTGGAGAGATAACAGAGTTTCCTTGAAAATTTATAAGAGGAACAGGGTCCCCCACCTCACGTAGAAAAGGCACCAAGTTATCCAAAGTTTCTACCAGAGTACATTCATCAGGTTCTTCCTCTCTAAAACCCGAGAGTATTTACCTCCTCCACAGTCTCTAAAGTAAAAAACTTTGAGTGTGTAAAAGAAACAGTAGTTTGGGATCACGACCCAAGAATATTACTTGTATCCAGGGAGGACATCCTAGACGCCTCCCGCGAAAGAGAGGTAGAAAGTTTATCTGACTGAGTCTGATCTCTCGAGTGACTAAGAACACAGGGGTCTAAATCCAAGGTGTCTAACTTAGGGGTCGACATGGATAGAGGAGACTGTACACACAAACCAATCTCTAGACAGGAAGCATCCAGAACTAACTTTTCCAGGGAGATCAACGAATGAAACAAAAGAGGACAAAAATTCCCGAGTTTACCTGTAAGTGTTTCCGTATCCAAGGAAGATGGGCAGTCCTGCGTCTTGAAATGAGGAGAGTCATGACCCATGGAACCCACAATAGGTGAATCTCATCTTTGAAGTTTACAAGGATAGTAATCCTCCGACTCCTCCTCATCCACGAACCCTTGGCAGGAATTTATTAAGTGACCAGTCCTACAACATAGTGTGTAGTGGAAGGGAAGGCCCAAGTAATCTAGTCTTTGTGAGTATAGTTTCTCTCTCCACTGAATGTCAAGGGTCTCCAACAACCCCGAGTGAATATCCACCTCCACTAAAATCCTGCCCATTTTTTTGTCCAGAGCACCAAGCGCTTGTTCATCAACACTAATAAACCGCCCAATAAAATTCCCAATCGCCATAAGAGTCTTTAAACTCCAGAAATTTAATGGGATACTGGGTAAAAGAACCCACAAATGTCTAAACTGGAATTATTCCTATGAAGGATCGAAGGATATCCTCCAACATTTTAACATGATGCTACCGCCATCAAATGGCCACAGTTCCTCGAGAATCTTTGCAGCATCCTCCAGAAAATGAAAAATGAAACCAAACCGACCGTGCGGGAGGTAAAAAACCTCTAGGACATATCCCAAAATTGGAAGCCAATGGGTCTTTACCTAGTTATAAAGAGGTGTAGTACACTTGCGATGGTATGAAAACTACCCAACCAAAGCATTCATAGATAAATTTGTTGCTTCCTCGAGACCCAAGTCATCCCCTAAAGTCATTTTCCTTCTCGACTGGTTAGGAGACCACGGTTTCTTGGTAAATGGTCTCTGAGAGCCCGAATTAACAGTGTTTCTCACGAGAAGACCAATAGTCTAAGTAATACCTCCAATGGAGCTCGGACCTGAAAAATATCCACAGAGTGATATACAGGAGAAGGAGCATTGTAACCCAAAGAATTAACAAAGGGTGGTGAAACAATGTGAGGTGTAAGAGAAGGGTCTATAATAGATGATGATATCGAGGATAGTAAATTCCCCTTAGCATGTCAATTCAGGCTTAAATGCGATGGAGATGGGTCGAGGATACCTACCCTCTACCAGGCCTCCTTGTCAACCACACTCATGAGTGCACCAACGGACTCCTTCGTCATCTGATCACAGTAGTTACAAAACCACCACACCACCTAGATCCCGTAGTAAAGGATCCTCGGGGTGATTACCAACAAAGCCACTAGGACAATGTAGAGTAAAGAGCAGATCGATAAACACTTAAATCAATTCAGAAAAAGGAGGATGGGTAAATACTACTCTGTCAAATCCAGAGTAAGTGGAAAGATAGGTAGTAAAACAAAGGTGTCACCTCCAGTAAATGACTGCCCCCCCCAAACAAGTAGAAGGTGCCAGGCTACCTACAAGTTTCTCCAAACAAATAAAAAAACTAAAATATGGAGGACCAACCATCATAGCTAACAAAAATACCAATAAAATAGCCAACAATTAATACTACAGTATGGATCCCAAAACAAGTAACCCCCTGACACCATTAGAGACCATCCGAAGGTGTTGCAGGTTTTGAAATTTTGTTCCTGCCATCTCCTTCCCTGGCTCAATGCATTTACCCAAGTGATAGTTGTTGTGCAATCACACCCATATCCTAGGCCTTGCAACAATAAGACATTTCTTTCTTGATACTTTCTTTTGAGTATCTTTCACAAGCTTCTTCAACTCATCATTTTATTACATTGACACCTTCTAATGTGATTCTTTCTGAGCTAGTTGTTGATTCAAGTTATGAATGAATAATTTTTTTTTAACAAAGCATTCATATAAATAACTTTTCCTTCTTTTGTCATTATTCTCTTCTCTGCATTTTGTATTTTCTCTGAAACTTCTATCAATTTAGTTGTCTATATAGTTATTTTTTCTAGCAACCCATCAACATTTTTCTCATTACTAGACATATCCATTATCTTGTAATCATTATTCAAATATCTATGTACTTGAGAAAGTTTCGATAGAGGTATTGTTTGAGATGATTTTTTAGTAATCTCTTTCTGTAATTTATCAAATTCCATTGAATACACTTCTATAATCTATAATTTATTTGTTCTGCAACTCATCAACATTTTCCTCATTACTAGACATATCCATTATCTTGTAGTCATTATTCAAATATCTATGTACTTGAGAAAGTTTCGATAGAGGTATTGTTTGATATGATTTTTTAGTAATCTCTTTCTGTAATTTATCAAATTCCATTGGATACACTTCTCTAATCTTGCCTTTTTCTACTTCCTATTCAATGATATTTTGTATAAGATGGGATTTTTTCTCTCTCGTTGTTATATCTCTTGGATTTTTTAGTCTTTCTCAATATTAGTTGTTATCAATTCTTGCAACTATAAATGTTCCAACTAGGGAAACTTAAACTTGGACATCAAGATCTGGATGTATGTATCTTTCGATTCCAACAAATACTTGACACTTTTTGTCTCTCTATATTTAGTTCCCAAGTTAACAATTTTTCCTTATAAAAATGTTGCATTCATCAATCTTACTTTATTGATTACTTTCTCAGGCTTTAACTACTTATATAATCTTTGAACTATTGCTCGAAGTTTTTTTACATTGACTATTGATTGAATCAATTTATTAGGTACCATTTATCTAATTTGTCTGTGCCATTCTATCATATCCACAAAATCCATCTAATAAATATTAAATTGAATGGAGGTCATCTCATATTCAACTTTACCATAACTTACTTATTCCTTTAATGTTTCATGCTAGAGAAAAAAATATTAAATTTCCTCCTTCCCTGATTAGTAGAAGTCAAGTGTCTTGGGATTGGTGAATTCTCAAGAATTATTTGTGAGATCATTTATTTTTCTTCTTTAGTTTGTGGCATTGGTACCATCCTTCAAAACATTATTGAAAATATCTTTCCTTTTATAAAATCTTGAGTGGTATTGATTTTGTATAGGCCTTTACCATTACCATGGGCTTAAATAGATTTGAATATTTATGGTTTTCTAAAAGGATATTTATCTCTTTAAACAATTTTTTTGGAAATTTTCTTTTGAGTGTTCATTTGAATACTTTGGCATGAATTTCACTAACTCAAATTATAAATCTAGATATTTTAACCTCTTAAGGTCATGCTGGTTGTTTTTCCTTCCATTCTTGTCTTATTTCTCATCTCCTTTTATTATAGAGTCTGGCAATTGATTCTAGAATAGCCTCTAGAATTTTGGGTTTCCTACTTCCTTGAGATGAGTGGAATGTAATAAATGATCCACCATCCTTACACCTACCAAACGTATTGGATTTCCAGAACAAGACGAAAGGAATGACAACCAAACACTAAATCAAACACAAGAAAACACCATGTGAAACAAGAAGAGGAAGACAAAGGTGAACAAAAAAGCAGAGGAAATGAAATAACAAGGGTGATTTTGGTAAAAATCCAAAAAAAATGTCAAATAACTGAGAGGTCTAAGTGGTGTCCACTTGACTTTTTTGACACTACTTGCAAGCCCAAATTTGCAACTTAACTTGTGCACAAGGAATAATTTAGGAGATGAAAAGAATTTGGGGTTTCCCACTAATTCCTTGAGATGAGTGACATGGAATAAATGATCCACCATTCTTACATATACCAAAAACATGGGTTTTCCAGGACAAGCTACAAGGGAAGAAGAGTGTTCAAACACTAAATGAAACACAAGGAAAACACCATGCGGATTGAAAAGAGGGAGACAAAGGCAAACAACAAGGTGTAGGAAACAAAAACACAAGGAAACACATTATAAAAAATAATATCAATAAGGAGAGGTTTTGGTCACCTCTACCTTTTGAGATGAGTTGGAGACTCAAGTTGGCACAACTACCCATGTACAAGGAAAACATTATCAGACAAATGAAATTGAGGTTTCCTTCCTCCTTTTTCTTTGTTTGTTAGCATGTCCATGACTTGCGGGACTATCTTGTGGCTTAGAAACCACGACCCTAGGGAATCTAATCCATTAAAATCACCTGGGGATCACACCCGACCTGGGCCACACCAACTATTGTGTTTGTTTTTCCACACGGGTGAGAAAAAACGCAACACTTACTTTCCTAGTTAAGTCAACTAAACAAGACATAGGTTTGTGAGTTTATTAGATAACAAAATACACATGAAACATGGAAATACAAATAAAAACAAAAAGAAATAGATGTTATAGAAACTTGCAAGAACTATAACCATGAAGAAAAAAATGACAAACATATAGCTACCATTGGATCAATGTATTGATAGGATAGCACCGTAGAGAAAGGCATGGACTTATGAATCCAATATTCCTCCTTGGGAGGGCTCTTAAGTTACCTAATAGAGAGCTCTTATCTTAATACAACGGAAAATGACAATGGTGAAGAAATACAATGCCAATCCTCTCAAGAGGTGAGTGGAATGGCCCTTGCTATAGTGCTTGAATGATTCAAAGAGAAAAGAGGATTCTCCAAGAAGAATTCTTCCAGCATAACAATAGCTTGAAGTTCTTTTTTTCTAGCACACCCATGGCACATATTTATAGTGTCCATTCATGTCAAGATACAACTGGTTCATAGTGTGAACAAGGGGCCTTTTAGGGCACTTCCTAGACCTGACCAACCTCCAAGATAGATTTCCCTTAGATTTGAGTGTCAAATCGTGTTGGGGGTCGGACTGGAAGTGGTTGAGAGTCCGACAAGATTCATAAATGTGTCGTTCATGAGAAGTGCATAGATTTTCTCGTAGACAGTCATGCATTTTGCGCACCATATGCGCCTAAGGCTATGTTAGCTCATGCGCGCTTCCTTTGGTGAATTTGCACACTTTGATTTTTGAACCAAGTATATATTTTTTTCCTTTTTGATGGGTTTTGATGTTGTATGTATACTAATTGTTGTTGTAATTGATGTATTTCTTCAACCATTGTGTATAATGTTGCAGACGATTTTTCAGTGATAACAATTGCCCACTAATGTGTGAGGTTAGGAGCATATGTATAGTTGAAATGCATCAATGTTTATTTTGTTGAGAATGCCATTGTAAGGAAGAGTGAAGAGAGGAACTGTAAGACAAATCCATTGGACATAGAGGGAAAACTGTGGGAACTAAACCTTTCTCTAGGAAGAAAAAATAAAATCTTTATACAAATGAGGCGGGCATGCCCCATGCTCGTGTCATGAAACCAAAATGTGGGATTGTAACTAAATATGTGTGATGATGTAGATAGTTGCAGCACCCTCGAGGGTGGTTGATAACAACAGATGACGGTTTTGACTGGTGAACTGGCTCTAAAGCGAGTAATGGACCACTATAATAAGTGTCGATGACTCGTAGGGATTGATGGCCTATCAAATTCAGAGGTTCGGCTAGTATGAAACTACTACAATGGTCGCATAGTAAGACCCACCTTAACATGAGATTTTGATAAAGTCGAATGTTATGGGGGTCAACGAAATCAGAAAGCAATGGTGACTCTCTCTATTCCTTCTGAGACTCCTCATTGAAAAGGTAACAAGAGTGAATATATTGCTGCCCTTTTGGAAACTGTGTTGATGTCAATAGGAAGGGAGACGCAATGTCGAGAAGCAAAAGGAATTCTCGAAATCCACTAAGTAATAGGTGATATCAAGTAATGATGGGTAACATGGACAAAGTCAAGATATGATTTGAATCGGGACTTCCCTTGGTTGGGGTGTTGAATTATGATTGGCAGCAACCGTAAAAATGGATCTAGTGTCAGAGGGACAACTAGACATGGGGTTAAACTGTATTGGAGGATGAAAAAAGTGGGAAAACTTAGAGATCATGGGTACATGGAGGATCTCGGGGTTTTTCAATCATGGCGATAATAAAAAATGGTGGACTCCCCAACCAAGGGCGACATGGGTTTCTTT
>SNQJ01S0014408.1:171401-187751 GCA_010110895.2 Picea sitchensis | reverse complement strand
CTTTCGGCTCAGCTTCTCTTATGCTTTCAGAGCCATCTGATAAGCATCTTCCACCATCTGGATGGTTACCATGCTCATCTCATCCTGGATATCATATCTCAGGCCATTCATATACCTAGAAAATTTCTCATCATCTCTCTCCTAATGACCTGCCCTGATGTTCAGTCTGTAGAATTCCTCAGTGTATTCTTTCACTGTCATCAACTTCTGTCTTAGGTTTTGCATCCTCCTAAACAGAGTAATTTGATAGTCCCTCGGGATGAATTTCACCTTCATCTTTGTGATCATCCGATCCCAGCTCTTGATCTTCTTCTTACCCTTGCAGCATCTGTCAACTTGTAGTTTATCCCACCACAATGCTACATGTCCTTTCAAGCATGTAACAACATGCTTGCATTTCTTGTATTCTTCGACATATTCATAGTCGAAGTAAGTATCCAGAGCTCTAATCCAACCTAGAAGCTCCTCTGCATCCAAGTTTCCTTCATAAACTGGAATGTCCATCTTTGCTCTTGCACCCATCCTGGCAATAGCTTTGATCAAACATTCATTTGATGCATCTTCAGCTGCAACTTCTTCTTCACGTTCAGCCTCAATTTCACTTTCGGAATCACTCAGATCCCCTGCACTACCTATGCATCTTTGCGTTGTTTCCATGTCTTCGATTCTGGCTCAGAGATCATGCATTTGTCTCTCTATGGCTGGATCTTCCATTTGCCTGCCTCTTCGTCGCAGAATTTCCCTATCCTCTGGATCGGGTGACTGTCTTTCTCTCCTCGGCGGCATGGTGAAATCCTCTTCTCTGCTACAAAAATCAAAGAATCTTTCTGGGCTCTGATACCACTTGACAACAACGCAGCCCCTTCGCCACCCGCAGATCAGAAGGTCCACGCGCTCACAGGATCTTCTCTTCCTTTTGGCCCGAAGAACTCTAAGGTTCCTCTATTTCCCTATCGGGAAATATTCACCCACAAAAATCTTCCTACGATCCCCTCCCTTTACTTATCGGAGGATTGGAACTCGCAGCTTCGTGAGTTCAAAGGTCGAACGCTGTACTCTCGGATCATCGAGACCCGATACCTCAGTCAACTCTGACCTTATCTTTACCCTTTCGGGACTTATGCTCTATCGCGATTTCGCTACTCGCGATATCAAGCAACTCAGTTCTTCGACTTCCAAGTCCCGATATGTCGAAACTCCGACACACGCGCGAATGGATTATTCAATCACCGCTTCACTCCTCACTGAGTTCGTGAATCGTAAAGCAGTGAGTTCGGGACTTCTCACTGTGAAAATCCGATGACTCGTGCCACCTGTCCATGTCACCAACTCCTGTGTTCCCACACTGCTTACGTAGCCATCGGGATATCACGTCTCGCAATTTCGCGATTCCCGTTACCCAATCTTCGACTCTTCTCTCACGAAATCCCGATAGGCGATCTCATGAATGATCCAATGGCCCTGGCTGGCTTGGATCAACGACTCTATCTGTCCTGAGCCTTGAACTCTTTGGAAATACTCATGTATCTCCCCTGCTTCTCCTTAAGATCTAACAAATGACGGGGATTCGCGAATTCTCCTCAGAGAATTCCGATCGCCCGTTCCTCCTTGGTGATTTCTGGGAATAACCGAGTATCCTTCTATCAACTCATCACCCTGTGTGCAAACTGATGACATTTCCACAAAATTCCAAGGTATGAATTCTCTATGTTTTCCTTTGACAAACTCAAATACCTATCCCTCCTGAGATTTTCCATGACTTTCCAGTCCTTAAGGAAAACTCTTGCACGCACTCCTTGCGGCAAACCTCCAACCACGTCTAAGTGTTGAAGTCTTCGACTCTGCACACACCTACAACAACAACCTCTAAATGCTTTGGTCAAGTTCGCAACCTTGAACTTCACTCGGCCTGCGCACTACTTGCACAACTCCTGGTGTCCAACTGCACCTTCTAGATGAATGAGAACAAAAGTTATCTCTATTGAACCCTCTGTCAATGCACTCCTTGCAGACAAATTCGACTGCACTCCTTGCAGGAATTCTCTGGCTCAAATAGAGAAACAATTGAAACTCATTCCTTCTTCCTCTCAGACTTCAATTCAAGCATGAAATCATATACACAGTATATAAAAGAAAATGTATAACTGGAAGCAAACATTCATGAGCATATCAACATCAACGCACAGAGAACAACACAAACCATGAATTTGAATCAAATCTTTCTTCTATTAATTCAATATCTATACATGGGTTTTCTTACACAGCTCTCTGCATGCTCTTGTTCTTCCTGGATAATGTTACAATACACAATGAGCGTGTCTATATCCCAGTTCCCTCTTGCACTCTAAAGCTATCAAATCTAGAATTAAATTCTATCTACCTTTCATTAACTATCTTAAATGTCATCTACCTACTAAGGACGAGAGAAATCCGCTTAAGGTCCATTTACATTATACAAGTGCGCTTCATTCAATTTCCACATTAATGTTCACGCAACAATTCCAAGGTGAAATTCAAAATTTGTGCTGGCTGGTCCAGTTGTCTTCCGCTTCTGAGCTGGCTCGCTTGATGTGTTGGCGATGCTCCTGCATCAGATGGCTGAGATCCTTCATGAATGTATATAGATGCTACCCATTGCACTAATCCCGGTGCAACTCTGCTAACCGTGATTTCCCGTCGACCGTCGATCTGCCCCTATGGATGAATCTGGGCCGTTGACAACCTAATTTCGCCCGCTCACTTGATTTTCAGCCTGAAATGGGGCTTTACGTGCTACGCTTGGGCGTTCTTCGTGCAACTTGTAGACATAGATGCTCTTAGGCCCAAGACAAGAAATGTTGCTAACATGAACATCATCGTACGAAACACAGAAGAGGCTATCGCCTTCATAGCATACATGTAGCTACGTTTGAACAAAGTATTGTAATCAAGTCAGGCATTGATAACTTCATTGTCAATCGGGATAGTTTTTCCCCCAAGTTCTATGGGGACATTTTGGAAGATCCCTTCAGGGGATGATGGTTGACTATTGTAAGCTCTCAGGTTGATGGCAGATGGTACTATCTCAGGTGAGTCGATTTTCTGCCATACTACTTTGGACACGATGCATGTGTATGCACCTTCATCAATGAACTGTGATGTTCTAGATCTTAATTGGTATCTGAAAGGATACTAGAGTAGGGAGGAATGGTTCTCTTCTATTCAAATCAAAGGTGATTAGTCGAGTATCAACTAGGTCGAATTCCCCTAAGGTGGAAAGTAAGGATTTGCACTGTGATGGACAGGTTTGGAGGACCTCCAAGATAGACATGGTTGCAAGAGACTGTGCTAAGTAGTCGACTGGACTGTAATTATGGGCTTCCCTAGCATGAGGGTTATGTACATTTTGTTGTAAATGCATGTGGGGTATACAAGGGTTTGGTTCAATGTTAGGGAAAGGAATCATCAATGGTTGTCCGACTGGAGCGAGATCTGATTCTGAGGTGGTTAGGGTGGAGTTAGAAAAAAGGCCATATGGATGGTTGCGTGTTTACAAAAGAATCTCTTCCTCACTAGTATGGAGGATATTGCGATCGAATGGATTCTCGAGTTGAGTGGGACTTGGGTTTTGATATTTCCCCATTTGTGGTGGAGAAAAGTTTACCTTGTGTTGGGTATTCATAACACCTTGGTTTGGAATGGGATTTTGCAAAATAGCTGGAGGTGGTGGTTGCAAATAATGTTGTGGGGCCTGCTAGGGGACAAGTGGTGTTGGAGGGCGTTGTGTGTTCATGGATTCTTTCATCCATTTGTAATCGACAATTTGGGGGAATGGTGAGTGTAATACCCATAATCACCACATAGAGCACAAGGGAAGTTAATTACGAGACTGTTGTTCTTCCCTTATCATGGTTGATTTTTATTATTTCCCCCTTGAGGGTTCTGGTTTCCTTGATTCTGGTTTCCCCCAACAGGACAATTTTGTTGGGGGTTATTTCCTCCTGTCCCAGGTTGTGATTGTTTCTATTTTTTTCCTTTCTTCTTGGCATTATTTGGTTGATGAGATAGATTTTCCATATTCAACTGTTCAAAAGCATGAACCTGTTGAATGGGAGAGGGATGAACAAATTTAATTACGACATGTGGTTGTCCTAGTGGAGGAGCAACCGGTTGGGGAGGACCAAGAAATGGAAAATATGGATTGTTTTGTGGAGATGATCCATATGGCATATAGGAATTTGAAGTACTTCCACCATGTTAGGGTTATATACGGGGGTTGTTGGTGGACCCATATTTGATTGAGATACCAGATGCATCTAGGGTACCGATGGGGGTCCCACCAATGGATGAGGGGGAGCAACATGATATGACTATTGGAAAGTGGGGGGAGGTTAATAAGACATTTTTCCATGTGGTTGAGGATACTGATTTTCACCATAAGTAGGTGACGAGTGGTCGTAAGGTTTGCGGTGTGTCATAGAACCAATCAACCCATCCATGGAATGGGACATCCCATGTTTGTCCTGACCAAATGGTATGGGTTTTGTTGCATCATGTAATACTATGTATAAGTAACCTGATTGGGCATATATGAAGTTTAATTGTTGGGCCTTGTTGATGGCTTCCTCTTCTAATTGGGGAAAAGTGGATGTTACATCCTTGGAAGTCACAGTGACGAGTGATTTAAGAAACCAATCGAGACGTTGTTCTTTCGTGGTTTCTTCTTTACACAAACTACGTCGTTGACACCATTCAGGGATGTGGTCAGTGATATGGATGGAAGTGGTTTTTTTGAACTCGGAGAGAATTTCTAATCCAGTATCATGAAGAACTGGTAATTGGAAAAAGGACAAAAAGGCCTTTGCCAATGATTCAAAGGTCACATATGACTATTGGAAAGTGGGGGGAGGTTAATAAGACATTTTTCCATGTGGTTGAGGATACCGATTTTCACCATAAGTAGGTGACAAGTGGTCGTAAGGGTTTTGCGTGTCATAGAACCAATCAACCCATCCATGGAATGGGACATCCCATGTTTGTCCTAGACAAATGGTACAAGTATTGATGCATCAAGTATTACTATGTATAAGTAACCTGATTGGGCATATATGAAGTTTAATTGTTGGGCCTTGTTGATGGCTTCTTCAGATTGTGGGAAGGGAGAAGCTACATCCTTGAAGTCACAGTTGAGAAGTGATTTAAGAAACCAATCGAAAGACGCTGTTCTTCGTGGTTTCTTCTTTACACAACCACGCCGCGACACCATCTCGTGATGTGGTCAAGATGGATGGAAGTGGTTTTTGAAATCGGAGAGAAGTTATAAGATAGTATCATGATGAATTTGTAATTGGAAAAAGGAAAAAAAGGCCTTTGCCAATGATTCAAAGGTCACATTGACTCGGACCCTGATTTTTCATCCACATACCATTTGGATGATGAACTAGTGAGAGTTCTTTGAAATAACCTCAAGTGGATGGAATCATCCATGACATTGTTTGAGGAGCACCATAAGTGTAAGGTCATAACATGGTTGGCGGGTCCTGCCCCTGGTTTTCCTTCAAACTTCGGAATGTCTGAAGGAATTTGGTAGGCATATTGGTCCAAGTGGCATCATGCAAGATGGGGTCATTCGTGAGTTTGGTTAAATCAGGAATGTTGAGGGATTCCAAGTATGGCAAAGGAGGATTTGGCAGAGGATTAGTTCTAGCCATTGTGTGTGTAGGTAATGGACATGTCCCTTGAGAGGGATTTTGTGGGTTGGTACCTCTTACTAGAGAAGAAGTTTGTCCCCTACCTCCTTGTGAAGGAGAATAAGACATTGCTTTGTTGATACTTTCTTTTGAGTATCTTTCAAAAGCTTCTTCAAATCATCATTTTATTACATTGACGCCTTCTGATGTGATTCTTTCTAAGCTAGTTGTTGATGCAAGTTATGAATGAATTATTCATTTTTTTTAACAAAGCATTCAAACAAATAACTTTTTCTTCTGTTGTCATTTTTCTCTTCTCTTCATTTTGTATTTTCTCTAAAACTTCTATAAATTTAAATTTAGTTGTCTATATGGTTATTTGTTGTCACAACTCATTAACATTTTCCTCATTACTATACATATCCATTATCTTATAATCATTATTCAAATATCTATGTACTTGAGAAAGTTTCGATAGAAGTATTGTTTTCGATGATTTTTTAGTAATCTCTTTCTATAATTTATCAACTTTCATTGAATACACTTCTATAATCTTGCCTTTTTTCTACTTCCTATTCATTGATATTTTGTATAAGATGGGAAATTTTCTCTCTCATTGTTATATTCTCTTGGATTTTTGAGTCTTTCTCAATATTATTTTCTATCGATTCTTTCAACTATACATGTTCCAACTAGGGAAATTTAACCTTGGACAACAAGATCTTGATGCATGTATCTTTTGATGTATGTATCTTTTGATTCCAATAAATACTTGACACTTTCTGTCTCTCTATATTTAGTTCCCAAGTTAACAATTTTTACTTATAAAAATGTTGCATTCGTCAATCTTACTTTATTGATTACTTTCTCATTCTTTAACTACTTACATAATCTTTGAACCATTGCTCGAAGTTTTTTTACGTTGACTATTGATTGAATCGATTTATTAGGTACCATTTATCTAGTTTGTCTGCGCCATTCTATCATATCCACGAAATCCATCTAATAAATATTAAATTGAAGAGAGGTCATCTCATATTCAACTTTTACTATAACTTACTTATTCCTTTAATGTCTCATGCTAGATAAAAAAAAAAAATATTAAATTTCCTCCTTCCCCGATTAGTAGAAATCAAGCGTCTTGGGATTGTTGAATTCTCAAGAAGTATTTGTGAGATCATTTATTTTTCTTCTGTAGTTTGTGGCATTGGTACCATCCTTGAAAACATTATTGAAAAGATCTTTCCTTTTATAAAATCTTGAGTCGTATTTATTTTGGAGAGGCCTTTACCATTACCATTACCATGGGCTTAACTAGATCCAAATATTTATGGTTTTCTAAAAAGATATCTATCTCTTTAAACATTTTTTTTGGAAATTTTCTTTTGAGTCTTTATTTGAATACTTTGGAATGAATTTCACTAACTCCAATTCTAAATCTAGAGATTTTAACCTCCTACGGTCATGCTTACTTTCTTTTCCTTCTGTTATTGTCTTATTTCTCATCTCCTTTTATTATAGAGTCTAGAAATTGATTTTAGAATAGCCTCTAGAAATTGGGGTTTCCTCCTTCTTTGAGATGATTGGAATGTAATAAATGATCCACCGTCCTTACACCTATCAAAATTATTGGATTTCCAGAACAAGCCAAAAGGAAAGAATACCAAACACTAAATGAAACACAAGAAAGCACCATCTGAAACAAGAAGAGGAAGATAAAGGTGAACAATAAAGCAAAGGAAATGAAATAACAAGGGTGATTTTGGTAAAAATCCAGAAAAATTGTCAAATAACCGAGAGGTCTAAGTGGTGCCCACTTGACTTTTTTTACACTACTTACAAGCCCAAACTGGCAAGTTCACTTTTGCACAAGGAATAAGATAGGAGATGAAATGAATTTGGGGTTTCCCACTAATTCCTTGAGCTGAGTGACATGGAATAAATGAGCCACCATTCTTACATATACCAAAAACATGGTGTTTCCAGGACAAGCCACAAGGAAAGAAGAATGAACACTAAATGAAACACAAGGAAAACACCATGCATATTAAGAAGAGGAAGACAAAGGCGAACAACAAGGTGTATGAAACAAAAATACAAGGAAGCACATGCTAAAAAAATAATATCAATAAGGAGAGGTTTTGGTCACCTCTACATTTTGAGATGAGTTGGAAACTCAAGTTGGGACAACTACCCATGTATAAGGAAAAAATTAGGAGACAAATGAAATCGGGGTTTCCCTCTTCCTTTTTCTTTGTTTGTTAGAATGTCTGTGACCCGTGGGACTATCTCATGGCTGAGAAACCACGACCATAGGGAATCTAAGCCATTAAAATCACCTAGGGATCACAACCGACTTGGGCCACACAACCCTTAGCATGAATGTATTTTTTAGGTGTCTCCTCTTGGTAGTGGAGGGTTTCAAAATTGGGTCACCATGCAGAATGAGACTCATTGAAACCAATCGTGCTAGAGAGATTTGACATGTTTTGCTCTTCCTTGAGATGATTGGCCATGCAAATTGTTTAGTGTGTCGGTTAGTGTGTCGATTCCAATATGAATTGCATTTTCAATGTATTGATTATTGTATATTGTCAATGTCTCGATTAGTGTTGTTTCAATGGATAAATTGTATTACAATTATGATTTTTTTGCCTAGGAAAGTGTCATTTTGTTTGAAAAATGGTGATAAACAAGTTGACTATTGGGTTTAGTGGATGTTTAACTAATGGTGTTTAGTAGGGAAACTTGATTTAAATTTTTCATTATATCTTTGCTCGGTAACATATGAATTTTCATAGATGAAGGATGGAAACTTTGTTGGGAGCGAAAATGGAGAGAGCGAGCAACGATGTAGGGTAGGGTTTAGGGTTTGACAGGTTTTTTGGGCCTTGAAAATGGAGGCGAGTTTACTAGGGTTGACAGAGCCCTCGGGGCATTCTCGAGACAAAAAATAGAAAGATAAGACGACTTTTAAGGACGTGGTGTTGGGGAAAGAACAACAATGACAAAAAAATTCCAACATAGGAGGCACAAGCAAGGATAGAAAGGATAGGCTTGGGGACCTCCTGAAATCAGAAGCTAACATGACTAAGGGGAATGGTTGTCATGTGTGTACCTCAGAAAATCCCAGGTATGAAGTGACCTCATCTAATATTTGAAACTATATTCAAAACATGATGTATCATTCCCTAATAGGAAATTTCATGGGCATATGGCCATCCGAGAAATCCCTCATGGGATGGGTGAGTACTATATGGAAGATAAAAGGCCAAGTGGATTTAAATATAGGATTTAAAGGTTTCGTTACAACCATCTTTTCTAATCCAACAGATAGAGACAAGATATTCGAGGAAGGGCCTTATTTCTTTAACTCATTCGATATCCACCTTTGATACTAGATAGAGAGGTTCACCCTAGAGAAGGAGGACTTCATGGCGGCCCCGGTCGGGCTTAGAATTTAATCCTTACCATAGTAATTCCAGGAGATGGAAAGTTTGGAAGGCATAGGGAATAAGTTGGGATCTTTCATCAAAATATTGGAGATCACAAGAGCATCCAAATACACTTCTTATGCGCGAATCTACATTTATATGAATGTAGTTGGATCCCTCTCGGATGTAGTAACAATATATTATCAAGATAATGAGTGGACCTAGACGATGGAATATGAACACATCCCCTTCAGATGAAGCAAATTCTATGCCCATGGATATTTATATCACGACTACCCGATGAATGTCAAACAACCCAAAAAAATAGATGTTGAAGGATTTATGAAAATACAGGGGAAGCGCAGGGGAGAGAGAAGACCGGGAAACCAACCAGTTAAAGAGGGAGGTCTAGATAAAAATAAATTCCAAGCCCTGGAATAGATATTCCCCGAGAATGACGACCATACCAAGGAAGAACTGAAGAAACAAAAATAATTACTAAAGAATTCCCCTACAACCTCAGCTCCATAAAAGGCTTCAGGGTGAAAAATAGAGGAAAAACCAGATCAAAAGTCTACTCAGCCAGATCTAGTAGATCGTTAGATGGAGATGCATACCTAGAAAAATCAAACCAAAATTACCCAAGAAGTAGAAGGATATGAGATAGATATGGAAGAAGTGGAAAAACAACCAAAGCTTCAAAATAAAGATCCTGGAGAACCGGAAATAAAAGCTGAAGAAATAGCCAAAATGTCATGCTTGAAGGAGATGACTCAAGATTCTTGGGGATTGGAATTAGGCCTGGGGATACTAGTTAGTTGCTCGAGTAGTTTTGGAATCAAAACCAAACCTCTAAAAATTATCAAGAAATCATCTAATGAGGAAAAAAGAAGAGGTAGAAAACCTTATAGCTAGGTGATCGAAGAAACAGGTGCACACCTTGTGGAATCGGGACAAGTCATTGGAATTCCAAAAAATTACTTTAAAACCCAACATAAGTGATCATGAAGTTAATCGCATGGACTGTGCAAGGCATAAATTCCCCATCCAAACACATAATGCTGAAAAAAATGATAATACAAGAGAAGGTTGAGATATTTATGATTCAAGAAACAAATTGTGAGAGAGATTCAATGGGAAAGATGTAAAAAATGATATGGAAAGGGTGTGAGGTAGAAGATGTAGATTTTGATGGGGCCTGAGGAGGCCTGAAAATTCTTCAGGACCCTACGAAATGGAAATTGGACCTATTCATCCTCTCCCCGAGAATCCTCATCATGAGCTTCAAGGATTTAGGACCTCAGTCACACGACTTCATATCAAATTCATATGGTCCTCATGTCCCCCCTTTCAAGCGAGAGTTTTTGAAATCCCTGGAACACATGGGGAACTCCTTGAGCGACCAACACATGGTCGTACAAGGTGACATCAACGTGATCACAACCCTATGGGAAAAAAAGGGTGGTGCAAGACAATTGGAGGGGGAGAGTGACTCCTTTAGAGATTGGATAACTAGTCATAGGCTGGTAGACATCCACCCCAACAATGGCCCTTTTACTTGGACTAATAATAAAGGACTGGAAAGAAACATAGTTGTACGGCTAGACAAATTTATGACCTCATAATCCCTTTTCCGAGATCAACAAGAAATAACTATTGAACTTCTCCCTTTATTTGGCTCAGACCATTGTCGAATCAATATTACTTGGGAGGAAACCATAGCAACCCACCTTTGGTTATTCCGTATGGAAAATTTTTGGATGGATCACCAAGATTTTATGCCTAATATTGAAACCTGGTGGGGAGAGCGGCCAAATATTCATGGAACAAAAAGTGTACCAGTTCCAACAAAGGTTAAAGCATGTCAAACTCCAACTCAAGAAATGGAATAAGGAATTATTTGGGAACATCTTTGAAGAGAAGAATCGGTTAGAATCAGAAATGGAAACATTTCAACGATTATCATCCTCAAGAATATCTTTAGAGGAGATACATGATCGAGAAAATCAAATCAGAATAGAGCTAGATAAGCAGGAGCGTCGGGAATAAATTCTATGGAAACAAAAGTCTAGAATCTGATGGTTGAGGGAAGGAGATCGATATAAGAAATTCTTCCACAAATACCTTCTCTAAATAATAAATTCGAACAATATTGTGACCCTTGTTTAGGTCTTGGGTGAAAGAAACAACTCCTTGGAAGACATGGAAAAGGAATTGGTTAACCATTTAAAAACCCTCCTCACAGAACCAGATCATGAGAGGATGGAGGATATCCATGAGATCTCTAGGAACATCCCTAAGTTTATCATCACTAACCAAAATAAATTTTTAATGGGCCTGACCTCCCTAAAGGAAGTAGAAAGAACAGTTATGGATACGAAAGCAGGGAAGTTCTCGGTCCCTGATGGATTCACTTCTGAGTTCTTCTAGAAGTGTTGGAAAATAATTGGAAAACACATCTGGTAGGTTGTGGAAGAATCATGAACGTCGGGATCCATGCTCAAAGCTTTCAATGCCACATTTTTATCTCTAATCCCAAAGGAAAAAGAGGCGAATACGACAGAAAAGATTTGACCAATTGCACTCTGTAACGTTATTTACAAAATTGTCTCCAAACTAGCGGACAATAGACTTAAACCCATGTTAAAAAATATTATCTCCAAGGAGTAGGGAGGATTCATGGAAGGGCGAAAAATCATGGATGGGATTGTGATTTCACACAGAATAGTCCACTCAATGAAGCAATAAAAAATGTTGGCATGATCATTAAATTAGACATGTCTAAAGCTTATGATCGAATAAGTTGGCACTTCCTGAGGAAACTGTTCATGTCTTTCGGCTTTGCAGAGGACTTGGCCACTGGATAGTTGGTTTGGTCCCCTCAACTTTCTTCTCTATTCTTATCAATGGTTCCCCATCAAAAACCTTCAACCCAACAAGGGGTATTCGACAAGGTGACCCTCTCTCCCCTTATATTTACATCATCTTAGTTGAAGGCCTGGTAAGACTAATCCAAAAGGAGGTGGAAGAGAACAAACTTCAAGGTATAAGACTACAAGAAGGGTTAGAACCTGTAACCCACCTCTAGTTCATCGACTACAACTTGCTCATGGGGATCCCTACTGTCAAAGAAGTCAGAATGATTAGAAGCATGTTAGATCTATAAAAATAATCGTCATGTACAATCATAAACCTTGAAAAATATCAATTTTTTTCTGTAACACTTCTATTTATGTCCAAAGACACATAGCCAAGATTCTTGGTTTCCAGAAATCTAGTCTCCCCTCCAAGTACTTGGGAGCCCTGCTTATCGACAAGGTCGTCTGCAATACTACATGGAAAGAGATTTTGGATAAATTAGAAACAAAGATGACGAACTAGACTCATAGATTCCTAACTCTCCCTAGTAGAAATATTCTCATCAAATCGGTCCTAAGATCCATGCCCCTGTACCTATTCTTAGTGTTGGTAGCTCTGAAAGGAATCTTGAAAAATCTTAGGACCCTCCAAAGATCCTTCCTATGGGGAGGTGCCACAAAAGATAAAAAAATGGGCTTTAATAGCTTGGAAAAAACTATGTAAACCAAAGACCCATGGAGGTACTGGAATCAGGGATCCCCTACATGTAGGTAGATCTCTAGAAACCAAATTATGGTGGAGATGGATCACTAACCCAGGCCAAAGTGTGGAAAAACAAATATGATCCTGAGGTAGACCCTTAGGACCTCATCTGCATGGATGGTTTCCATCTGGGATCTCTTATCTAAAAATCATCCTGGAAGAATCAAGAGCTAATCCAACAAGAAAATTTATGGGAAGTTCATAATGGGAAGACTTCTCTCTTTTGGGATCATGCCTAGGATAAAATCTCAACCACAGGAAGGAATGGGATGTGCTAGAACCTCTATGTTGGAAAAAGGATGGACCCAGGTCCATCAATATTGGGAGAGCTTGGTCACCCCATCAACACAAATTACAAGAATATGGAAAGATCTGGTCGATTGGCCTGCCCATCTATACCCAAATATTGTAAGTATGAGATTTCCCTCAGAAAGATAAAGTGAAGAAATGGTATGGATGTTCTCCAATGGGGAAACAAAGGAGAGGGGATGTACAAAGTAAAATATGCCTATTTTCAAGTAGAAAACTTGTCAAAAGAGGGTAGGAGGAAAGACTGGAAGTGCAACTGAAAACCAAGGATCTTTCCCAAAATAACAACTTTCTTCAGAGGATTTGGGATTTTGGGGCAATAATGTTTTAGAGAGTTGGGATAGACAGGGAAAATCCAACAAAACTAATCACCCACTTGTTAGTCAAGCCTTTCCAAAATCCCATTCTGAATAAATCTTGGGATATATTTCTTGGGATCTCAATGTGGAATCTATGGAAGGAAAGGAATAGACAATTTTTTAAGAAAAATTCCATATCGATTGAGGGAGTGTGGAAAACATTAAAGAGAACATCCAATATTCCATCGTTGCGAGTACCCGATCACTGGAATATAGAATAGTAATATGCGGGAAGACGACATCTTTAGGTGTCGTAATTTCGACTTGGCCTTCTAACAAGCTCCCAAAACTCCTCCCTGAAAAGCAGAAGAAACATAGCAAGTTTGGAAGCCATCGAAAAAGGATCAATGAAGCTGAATTTTGATGGTGCATCCAAGGACAACCTCGAGAAATCTGGTGTGGGGGGACTATTAAGAGACCCATAGGGGAGAATCATGGTTATGTTTTCCAGTAACCTGGGGTACAATTCCAACAATGGGGCGAAGCTAGAAGGACTCATTAGAGGCCTAGACTTGGAAAAACACCATGGTATATCGACCCTGCAGGTGGAAGGAGAATCTTTCCTGATCATTTCAGCTTTAAATTTCTTGAGAGGGGGGAAATCTAGGAAAAAACTCCACTAATTTGAGATTATCATCTGGATGGATGGAGGTCACAAGCTTTATTTAACACTTCCAAGTGTTAATTCCATCCCAAGTTCATCGAAAAGCCAACTCAGTGCCGTACTACTTGGAAAATGTAGGTTTCCTTCAGAATTCTTGAATGATGAAGTGGCATTTGGGGGACCCCACCGAGTCTCCCACTTGGAAAGAATCCATGAGTCTAAGCATTCTTTCCTAAGCGTTCTTGACATGAATCACCATGTGAAGTTCTAGGTAGTGTAAGCAACAATAGATGGATATCTAACACGAGGGCACAGGACAACCGTCGAAGGACTGAGCGATATGGGCCCAACTAGAAAACTAGATCTGTCATCCAATGCCACTCGATTATTTGAGAAGATGGAGGAAAATCCCTCTCCCTATGTCATGTTGGGAACCTATCATGCAGAGAGAAATCACGTCATAGTCAGGGTTGGAGATCATATCGACCATCCCATTATGCCGCACTAATTTGATGCAAGGACAAATGGAGGATGGTTTTCATAACAACTTCTCAAGAAGCGCTCATGCCAGTTCATGGGGAGCCTACAGAAAATATCAAGTGTCATTAGTGTAGATTGATATTGAATTCCCCCATCATGGTAATGCGAGATAAAACGTTGGGAGCTTGGATCAGATCCAAAGGATAAAGAAGATTCATAGTTGGGGTAGTTATGAGTAGAAGATCGAAAGGATGATGGGTACAACCACCTACTATTCGAGCCATGTGAATGCATTAATGGCATGGAGGAAAGAACCTCAAGACTTGGGGTCTTCATCCCCCTTTGGGCATGCCAGTTTTGATATTAAAAAATCCTCTAGGCGAGAAAAAAAAGAAAGAAAACTTGTCAGAATTATGGATGCATAAGAGTTGGTCGAAGAAAGGAAAGTCCCCTCTAAAGTGCCTCGTCTATCTCTAGTACCATCTTTGAGTTTTCCAGAATATAATCTCAGAGGAGATATAGTTTTTAACTTCTCTAACCATGGCGAAGAAGGGGGCAAGACCAGAAGGTAAACAAGCAGAGCCTTTGTAATGTCCCCACTTTGGGACATCATCACAGTGCAGAGAGGTATGATGACCAGAGTAGCCAAATGGATGTTATAGAAAGTACATGGGTATTTGAGAGCCATTGTGGGGTCCATATTGTATCGATGATCATATTCCATCATTATGAGCCATTCCGCACAGGTTGGCTTTGGTTTCGTTGCATTACGACGATTTCCATGATTTTGACCATTTTGAGCTATAATTCAATGGAATTCACTGAAGAGGTCATTTTTGGCACATTACTTGGAGGAACCTCTCAGTGTAATAGCTCATTGGAATCGGGAGGAGAAACACTATAGGATGGGATGGCTAGAAGTGACTTCCAGTGGCTAGGGAAGACACAAGGAGAGATAAAGAGCTTTTCAGAGGTAAAAAGGTTAATTAATTAATTAAAGTGATTTAATTAATTAATTAAATATTAATAAAATGAATTTCACTTTGGAGGGACAAGGTGAGCCAAAAGTATAAAGGAAAGGCAAGGGCCTCTTCTGATTCATTCATGTATGATCTTATTTTGATTTCTGGCTTCTAGCTAGTGAGCCCAACATTGGGGGTTTTGAGGGTTTTGACTTAACAAACCCTAGAGGGCGATTCGGTGGTGAAATATTCCACCTAGCTTGTCCCAAGCTTGGTCTCGGAGATGCAATACTCTTCCACACCATTCTAGTCAGATCTACATCAGTGCAGGAGGTTCTACACAGCCACAGGCACATGAAGAGGAGGAGGGTGCACCATCCTTGGAGAGAGATTCGCTGTAGGATATTGGCAAGGCCGTTGAGGATTCTATCACTTGGTTTTTCATTACAGGGCCTTGGACATCAGATCTAGTGCTTTCTGAGATAGTTTTATGGCTCAGATTATTTCTTGAGCAGTGGGGCGAATTGAAGAGAAGGAGGGCGTTTTTGAGATCCAGATCTAGTATGTTTGGAGGGGTTACACTTCAGATCTAACCCTGAGACTTAACCTAGTGAATTGAAGTGTCCCGATATATATTTCTGTAGAGTTTCAGAGCATTTGGAGGCCTCCTTCAGCAGGGCCAAATTATCTAGGGCTTCAGTCATCCAGTGGGGTGCACCATTTAGTGGGGGATTTCAGATCTATAGAGATTGAGAGGGATCTTGGAGATTCAGGAACCTGGGTTGTTCTTACCATCACCCAATCTATCAGTTGGCATATTTCTTAGGGTGATTGGACACTTTTGGCAGCAGGGCCGAGTTATTGAGGGTTTCAGCCTTCTATTAGAGCGTGGCATTCTTCAGCTGGAGAGTT
>SNQJ01S0014408.1:110509-142807 GCA_010110895.2 Picea sitchensis | reverse complement strand
TACCTTAACTTCAGGACGAAGTTTCCTGAAGGGTGGGTGTATGTAACGACCCTTGATTATTAAGTATAATTAATTTAATAATATAATCCAAAAAGATTAGCTAAACTATATTTATGTCTTAAAATAACATTTGTAATTGATTATTATTAATTAGTTATTCATGATGGTTAAGGATTAATTTAAGTATTAATTAATTCATTAATTAATAGAGTATTAAATAAAAGGTGGATAATAAAATATAATATTAAATTAAGTTACGTGTCCCACAAGGGATAACATATTAAATACATGAGGATAAAATAATAAAGGAGGGATAAGGGTATTAACGGCGAGAGGATAAGGGGTAATAAAGGAGTTAGGTAGGGAGTTAATGGGGGAGGAGTGTTGGTGAAGGAGGGATAAGGAAGGAAAGGAGTTTGGGAAGGGGGATCATTCGACGGGAGTGGAGAAGGATTTTGGGAGCTCTTAGTATTGCAGGGAGAGTGAGATTTTGGGAGTTTGGATTGTAGCAGTGCACCGGGGTTGCTGGGGGTTTTGGGCTCAGAGGGCCAGGATATCCGTTGATATCCAGGGGCTAGAGAGCTAACTAGTCGACAGGGAGGATGGTTTTGGGTAGTGTTCTAAAGAAGCGGGAAGGAAGCAAGTTGCGGACAACAGGAAGGATTATTAGCATCAGAGTTAAGGTATTTAATTCAAATTTATGCATTGTTTTAATTAGATTTATTACTCATTGATAAATTTTACTTTTTTGGGTAGTTTTCTAAAGAAGTGGGAAGGAAGCAAGCTACAGACAACAGGAAGTATTATTAGCATCAGAGTTAAGGTATTTAATTCAAATTTATGCATTGTTTTAACTAGATTTATTACTCATTGATAAATTTTAATTTTACTTGCGTAAGTGTTTAGAAAATTTGGAATTATTCTTCATAAACCCAAGAGGAAATTAATTTCCACATTTGGTAGAATTACTAGATGTTAATTTAAAATCGACCCACAAGAGGTCCGACCCATTTCTGAGAAGCCGGGACAATATTCTCATGCAATTAATCCGCCCAGAAAGACTGCAGATGGATTTCTTTTGGATGTAGGGAGGGGAAGTTTACGATGACTTGAGTCCTCTGTGGGTCAATAATCATCCCATCACTAGACACAATGAATCCTAGTAATTTACCATGTTCTACCCCAAAAAGATGGACTCTTTTAAGTTCTGAGATGTCCTATTTAATTTAATTTCAGAAGCAGAACGGCTTGTAAGTGAGCTAGATGATCGCCTTTGTTTTTAGAATAACGGTCACATCATCTAAGTAAATTACGATGGAGTGATTGATTAAGCCCTCAAAAAAGCAATGTCCATTTCTCCAAAGGTAGCACCAAAGATTAATCAATCCAGCGGGCATTTTGCGATAAGCATAAGTGTCCCATGGAGTACGGAAGGTAGTCAAGTCCGTGGAGACATCAGATTTGTTGTGTATCCTAAGAAACCATCCAATAAAGATAGCCTCGCAGAACCAGATACATATCAAGCAGATTCAAGCTCCATGGGTGGACAGATAGTTGTCTTTGTCGTGACGCCTATCGAGGGTTTCTCAAATCGACGCAAAGCTCACTTCCCCGCGTCCGAATCGGGACAAGGTTGGACACCCATTGAGTGTCTAACAGAAAAATTATTTTAGCACTTGTATTTATCTTAATTCTTTTTGAACGGTCGGTCCTAGTTTAGGGTGCATTTTCCTCGGCCGCTGGAAGGGTAGGTTTGGGGTTTCATTGACGTATTGTTGTATGATATTAGGATCAAACGCTTTAAGATCATTGCACGTCCATGACATCCTTAAATTCCTTTAAATAATTTAACAACAAAGAAGTTTTTCATCTAGAACATCCTGCCCCCATTGATGCACTCAGGATTTTCACTAGTTCCTAAATTCACTTTTCAAGACAACGAGGAACTATTGGTTTTACAATTGATCGCCTTTTAAATTTATCTCAAAATCATAAACTTTTCTAATCTAACCATGGATTTGGGTATGAAATTTACCATGTCCCATAGAGCTTCAGAAGATTTCGGACATGGTACACTGTACCGCAAATTGTCAAGCCGCAGTAGTGCTCATCTATTAATGCTTGAAAGGTTTCTTCCATGTGCAAAAAGTTAATGATTTTCTGATCATCGTCAAATACTCTCCAATTTGTGATATTGTCGGGAACATACAGCCTGAAAAATAGTTCGACGAAGAATGCATCCGAGGACAAGCCTTCTGCAAGAAGCTTAGAGGCTAAGACATTAGTAACTGCCAAGATATTTAGTCTTAGGAATGAATTTATATTGGTAGAAAATTTGTTCATTAAACTCATACCTCAGACTGATAACAATTGAGATGCGGGGCAAGACAATGTATAGAGTTCTTACTCACTTCCAACTACTATTTGTAGTCGCTAACATAAACTGTGCTTTTAATGTTCATATCTAATGATTTTTTGAGACATTGCAATAAAGCCTCATATTCGGGTAAAGATTGTTAGTACATTCAGTTCTAGTCTACAAGCCATTAATGTCTTGTTACCTCGGCTCTGATCGATAATGATGTTTCCTCGCATCAGCCCTTTCAGACTTTGAACCATCTAAAATACGACCAAATTTATTTCATCGTGCACAGGATCACAGCATAGAAGTTGTTGGTTGCATGTATGCCACGATCTCGGACTGCTTTTATGGATTGTTGATAGGTGAAAATTCAACCATGAAATTTCCGAAGAAAGTATCCATCCCTTTGACTTCAGTGAATCATTGTCATGATATGGTTTGTCAGATCGTCAAATATGTAACCGCGGAACTTTAAGTGAAGGCCACGATTCACTCTCTCGACTAGAGTTAGGCTTACCGTTCTCCTGAAGCCAGCAGTGAGACCAAATTTCGTCGTGAAGTAACCATGTGAAGCTGACCAGTCCCTGCTAAAAATAGACCATACACTTCTAAAATATCCACAACAATAATATCAATAACCGAAGAACCTTGGGGTTAGACGGTAATCTAATAAGCACATTCTTTGGTTCGTCTATAACTTTGACATTTGTCCATCAAGTTGTATGATTTTCAAAGTAGATGGTTCCACTTCATGCTATTATTTTGGAATATAGACCAAGGCATCACATTATATGACTTTCCTAAGTCAACCATACAATTATGCACATTTTTTTTGGTTGAAAATTTCGAACATATTTGGTGTTAGAAAAATGGAGGTACATTTTTGCTAGTACTAAGAGTAGTAGCTTGTGGCTTTTACTCGCAATTTCTAATGCTACTTTATCTACATTATTTACATTATTTACATTATTTATAAGAAGGCTCCCTTTATCTTGAGGATCATGGATTATTTTAGTGGAAGTCTTCCTGGTGGAACTTTGCTTTGCACAACCTTATTACCATTTGAATTACCATTCTTGTCGCTTTTCTCAAATATTTTGCAACATTTTCTCAGTAACAAAAATGGAAACTTCAACAACTCATAAATAGAAATGTTAGCTCTTAATTTTTTTTAAGATCTTCAACAACATCATAATCTAAGTTAGGAATAACATTTCTCTGTTTTGTTTCTGCTGATTTAGATGGCTTTGAATGTAAATTTGTAGTGTTCTCGGTAGAAGGTTTGTTTTTTGTCTACTCCCTAGTGTTATAAGGGTGAACACTCTCGAAGTTATCTTGAAAGATGTTGTCTGAGAAATGTCCAAATATGTTTGGAGAAGACTCTTCTTCTTGAACCTGCTTCCCTGCTCAACTTCCTCCTGAGGGCTCTCAGGGGGCATCAAGTTATCTTGGGTTTCTAGAATTGTTTGAAGAGCACATTGCAAACTTTCTAGATAAAGGCCCTCAGTGGTTGGACTAGGTCAGTTGGTAGGAAAAGGATTTTGGAAAGGAAGTTTGTAGGGTCCTTTACTGGTGAGCTTCTTCTTCAGCTGAACTTTTAAGTCTATAACTTGATCTCGACAGCTTTTTGAACAACTTTAGTTGGAATTTTCCAAATCAGAAGTTTTAGTTGTGTTTTACTTTGTGTGGTCCTGGAAGGATTTCAATTTTTTTTTGGAAGAAGAACTAGTTTTGATTTCGATGCTAGAAGAGTCCTTAAGACTAAGTAAGTATGTCTTTTTCAATCCGACTAGCCTCCTCAAAGGCTTCTAACAACGTGGGTCTTTTAGATTGTTTAACCCAAATAGCTATACTTTGATGTAAAGCTTTAGTGTAGTAAGATAGCCATAAGATTCTCAAAGAGAATATTGTAATCTGGCTAGATTCTATTTTGCTGCTAAGAATCTTGATTAAAATCTTTTAACTTTTTCTTTGGGTTCATTTTTGCTTGAAAGATCCATGACTAAGACTTCCGTGAGGCTTTACCATCTCCAAATTTTTCCAAAAGCATGATTCAAACTTTTTCCCAAGACACTATAGTATAAGCCTGCTGGGCAAATTACCAAGTGGATGCATTACCCTCAAAAGTATAAGGAACAACCTATAGACAACATCTTCATGTTCAACATTGCGAGTCTAATGGCTAACATAAATTTTTAATATGATCTTCAACTATCCGTTTTGAATCGGGATCAAACTTGGGAAGCCATTCCCAGTGCTTAGGTAAAGGGTGTTGGGCTCCAGTAATAACTACAACATCTTGGTCCAACCAGGTCTAAGGTGGTTGTTCTCGATTTTCCATTGGGGTAGAGGGTGTAGAAGGCTGAGAAGGTAAATCACCTTCTCAAGAGAATCTCCTCCGCATATGAAGGAGATGAGGAGGTGGTGAATGAGGTATCCCAGATCCCCCTGCAAAGCCAGGATTTGTGATTGGATCTGTAGTATTCATAGTGAGGTTAATGTCACGCACTGTTCTTTGATATCAGAGAAGTCTAAAGGTTGACCCCACGACCAGTTTGGTTGCCTAAGACTAGCTAATGCACTATGTGTTTTAATAAGAGATTGACGGATAATATCTTGTGTGTCACCAATTGTGAGATTAGGGGTTATCGTCAACTCAGGATCCGTGGATTCTCTCTCTATTGTGTTTGATGTAGTTTTTGTTTGAGGGGGGGTATTATCTTTTGAATGGCTTCTAGTCACTATAGGTGTGCGATTAGTTGGGGGAGGAGTCTTGCGACCTACATGTGCCATCAATAGTGTTCATGTTCTCCTTTTAGCGCCATTTGTTGTGAAATTGACCGTCCGTCAACCGAGAGAGTGGAACTGGTCCAGGGTTGTTCATCAACCCAAGCTGTTTGGAATGAACCACCCTCACAGGTTTAGCGTCTGTTGGCCATTCTAAGGTTCTAGGAAACCAAAGAGAAAAACTAATCTAAACTAACTAAACTAATTAAACAAAATAAAAACAAACTAAACTAACATAAAACTAAATAAAACAAATTGAACTAACTAATCTAACTATTAAACTAAACTAACTAATCTAATATCTATGTATACAAACTACTAACTAATACTATACTAACTATTATCAAAAATATAACTTATCTGGGCTGTAAATACAATATTCAATAAAAATACGCATTTAAATAAAACTGAAAACTCTATTTGCACCAGCTCCTAAGACAGAAAGGTGTTTTCTTTTTCTTTGATTTAATTTTATAAACAAGAAATAAACTTACTGAAATTAAACAATCTAACATACTAATTCTACATATATATCTAACTAAAATTATATCTAAATCCAAACCAATAATAAATATAATTAAACAAACAAATGACAAACTCACCTAGAAACGCTCCAAATTTGCCATGCTTATGATGACTGCTTGCCGGAGGGGAAGGAAACTCGCGACCGATAATCCAAAAATCTTCTTCATAAACGATAGGGTCATAATGTTTTGAGTTGTTTATGACAACAAGACATAAAATCATAACAATTATATGATTTATAAATTCACACTGATGACTGACCGATGAGAGAGAACATGATAAACTGATCATTAGAACATATATACACGAGAATTGATTATATTGATTAAAATATATCATTTGCAAAATACTAAGATAGCTAAAGTAATCATTAAATTAAATGCAAATTGATACAATACAAAACATAAAACAAAATATTGATATCATGAAAGCTAAAGCTGTAGCAGAACATCAAATTGCCTCGGCCTCTATTAAAATTCCATATCCTTGTTCTCCCACGTAATGAGATTCTCATATTACAAAAATGATATGTATTTATAAGTCTTTTCACAGGGTAAACCTCCTTGTGGAAGTTATCAAAACCGTTACATAATCTGGAAGATATTCCCAAGATCAACCAAACTAAGAAACTAAATGAAATCAAAAATATCCTCCAAATATTACATCAAATCTTGCAATTTCGAATTCACCCTCAAACAAACATGTCAGAAATATACAAGTTAGAGAGTCTTCATTAATAAACAATATAAATTTAATTCTATAGACTTAGCTACATAATCATCTCATTTTGTAGCTAGTCTAAAATAAGATACTGAATCAGAATTGAAATTAAATCTAATCTTTTTAATAAAATCACCGAATTAACAACCAACAATCATTTAAAATGAATCATGAATTGAAATTGATATTCTATTATAAACTCAAATAGGATCCACATCATTAAACCGAATACAAAGATAGCAATACTCTGTTTCGATTGTAGTCATAAATCGGGTAGACAGAATTAAAATCAAACAGTTTTGAAAATCTTTTCATATCCAATTTGAAAGTAATGCAATCAAACAAATCACGTGCAAACATTGTAAGTGTTTTTCCAACAACATGAGATACGATCAGATCAAAACATAATTGTTTTAAAATTGTTATAGTTGTCATGACATTAAATGATTCACACCATAGGTAGATTAATTAAACAAAAAAAAAAAAAAGAATCAACTCACATATAAATCGTGAATCAGACGATTTGACTTGATCACAATCATAATAGAATCGATATAAAATGATAATTGATTATCACAAAATGGGCAAAAAAAAACTTGATTGGTACTGAACGAAATCATTAATTTCAAACCAATCATGACTGAAAGCTTAAAACATAGAAACAAATCGTTAATCCGGATATAACCAATCTCGCTTTACAAATCAAATTCAAGAAGAGTATCCACTGCAATACGAATCCAGCTGATAACATGGTCTAGCTAACAATAAACCAATGCGAATTAACATGCTGGGTTTTTTTAGTATTAGTCATTAAGAATTAACCTATTCAAGGATTTGGGCTATTTTGTAACAGCTTGGTAATAAAGCAATGTTTCCAAGAAAACAAAATCATATTGGAAACGATACAAGTTGTATTCATGTTGCTTTAGTTGTATCGATGGCATAGAAAACCCAGAACAATTCAATTCTATCAAAGTCAATAATCATAACGTGCATGAGGAACATTTCCCTGCCTAGAATAGGATACAAACAAATTGATTGATACCGTGAGCATCCATTTTAACTCAATCAAACAAATCAATCCACACCAAGATCAATCAAATCGATGAAAATCTAATAGAAACCAGTCTGGAATGATCGGGAAAATGAAATTCCATTTAGTCAAAGCAAAGCCATATATAGAATGCATGCAATGTAACTGAGCCATTCAAATGAAGTGAACATAGTTGTTTAAAACCGAAACCAAATCGTTATATAAACCTAAATTATTTACAAAAACAAATGATATCAAACATACCGCGGCAAAGAATCCAGGCTATTCAATTGTGCCGCCTTTGAATTTACAACGTTCGTAGCCGATTCCACATTTTTAAACATGATGAGCTTCCGCCTTCTTTGTTTCATCCACCGCTTGAGCTTGGCCTTTTGAGTGGTTAGCACTGCAATCTGGTTCTCTAGTGACTGAATCTTTGACCGGAGTATTGGAACATCATTATAATATCGGCCTAACCATGAACTACATTGGTCACGGGGTGACTATGTGGGTTTAGACATAGCAGGTGAGGGTTTGGGCTTAATGAGCCTATGGTTATTTCAAAAGGAAACTTAATGCCCGGGTATAGTTAGGGTTCGCCCCAGAGAAGGGTAGGTTTGATACAAAATCATAGGAGGGTTCGGCACACAAACCTTTGTAATAGGGGTATTCACTGTAGCCAAGAATGCTCCACTTCCGAATCAGAGTCCTCACTCAACACGATAGGGTTTGGCTCGACAGAGGGTTTTGGCTTGTTCCTTTCCATCCGTGAAATCAAACGTGCATTCTTTTTCCCTTTGGTGTTAGCAGCGATGTTTTCCTCGGGCTTTTTCCTCATAGGCTTAACAGTCTCAACACTCTTAGTCACAATGTGGGGTAAATCGATAGGAGGGTCGGACGAGGGTTTAGGCAGAAGGATATAGTAGGGCACTGGGGGTACAACCTTGACCTCGCTTACCAGAGGTTTATCAACCTGTGTAGGATTCAAATCCTCGAAACCATTCCGAGCAACGGAATTGCTCCAACAATCCTTGTGCAGACTCAAATGACAGACAACGATAAGCTTAACAAGCCCATAATGAAAAAGGCTACTATCATCCTGGTGTCTTTTATACTTCTTAGACATTTTAAACAGGATTCAATGTAAATAATAGGGCATATTGAGAGAGTATCCCATAAAAACCATAAGAAAATGCAGGTGGTGGAGGAACACAAACCCGTATCGACCTTCGCAGGTCACAAATTACTTGATGATCATCAACAAATCATGGCAACGTTGTTTGAGCAGAGTTATGGGAAAACCTCTATCACAGGAGGTGATTTTGCGCGACTGGAAGAGCAGTGTCCATGGGACCTCCTCGACTTTGCAATTCTTGGACCATCGTTTTCCAGTGGAAGTCAAACCCGTAGCAAGACTGATAAACTGTTCATCAATTTCCAATTGTATATCGCCGACCTTGGCTCGACAGCCATCGAAGGTCATGGAAAACTGTCGAACCACGCAAAGGTTAAAACCCTCGAAATGTTCCACAAAGGTAAGCCATCCACTGTCTGCCAAATTTTGGCGGGCATTATCAAACATTAACAGGGTCTGTTTTCCATTGGGTTCAACTCACACGACTGGTGCCATGGAGTTGAATGCATGGTAAGGGAAGGGTTCAAATTCATCAACACACAATGACAGAGCTACCTGAACCAACAGTAGTGAATCGAGCCAAAGGGGTAAGCATAAATGCGCGCATGTGAAGGTGGTGGAGTCATTCACTGCCATGCACGATAGTTATGGTAAAGTACAACAGTCGATTTACACATCTTTTCAAACAATCATAGCATAGCTCAAAAACCATATTGTTTGTCCAAACAAAGAATCAAATGGTGAGTGTTATGCCAACGTGCCAAATCAACTTTAGAGTATAGTTTTTTAAACCATCGACATTCAACGTGAAACCAACACCAAATGTTAGCCATGCGCCATTGTATAAATGTTTAACCAATGTGCTGAACGAATTCATAATAGTTGACAAGCCAAAAGATTAAAAAGATTAACATAAGGATTATATCATATATATAAACACAATTAATCATAACCCCTATGCAGAATAAAAGATGAGGCAAGTCATAAAAAGTATAAATCCATATGCTCAATGCCTTACAAACTTAATAAAATCAAGTTATGAAATCAATATAAAAATGTCCAATCAGCATAGTTCGAAAATCCTTTCAGCTACATAACAATAAACAAAAGGTAAGTGCAATAGTAAATATCGATAAAAAGATCATGACAGTTCAGATAGTGTTCGAAATGTGACCTCGAAAGGAGAAGTTTTCACGCTTATAGTCGTGAAAAATTAACGAAAACAAATTTGCAAATGTCGCAAAAATAAAAGTGTCGTCTATTTGAAAGATGCGACAAAAAACTTGATGTTTGCAAGACACAGGTGTAGGCATCTTATAGACGATAAGAAAGAGTGAGTTGGCTGCCAACAGGCTTCCAATCAAGTACACTATAGATCCATGTCATATATGACTACTAGACAAAATATAAATTTCCATATAAAGTGCAGCCACGGACAATACACAACATATCTACATCTCAAGATCATCTAAAGATATAAAAGTACAATATGATATGCATTTTCGAGAACCATTGATGCCTGTGGCTGGAGATGAGGACTTCATAACTCGAGAAACAACTTCAATATCTTCAAAATATCAGGTAGGAGTACAATAGGAGTGTAAGACTCACTACCCCGAGGTCTTCAACATGTTGTTAGGGAAAGACTAGAGGATATCGATTATCAGGAAAACAACTTCATTGATTTTGAATTTGAACTTGACTGGACTCTCAGAATGGCCAAATCATAAAAGGCAAGAGATAAATTGTAGAATGGCCGACTCAGGTTGGATAAAACTTCCCTTGGACAAAATCACGACAAAATGATGAGACTCAAGAAACATAGTATTGACATAAGTCTGTGATAAAGGATGCACTAAAAACTCTCCATATGTTTGGAAGAGTAACCAAACGGAGGAGAACACAACTCAATGTAATGAGAACAACTTCCTAAGGTCATACTATATCCCAATTCTTGGCGAACAAACAAAAGGATGTGCTTTGTCTACGGGCGACTATATTCTTGTTGATAAAAGAGAATGTATACCGCGTCCCCTCTTTTTGGAATATTTGATTTTTTTTTTTATCTTTTTCAAATTTTTAACGAGCTTGAAAAAGAATAAAATAATTTTACGTTACAAAGGAGGAATGAGTGTCACAGGAAAGAAAACTAGTTCCAAGTGCATGGAACATATTGATGCTCAGTGCAAGGAGACATGTGCAGGATAAAGACAATCGAGAAAATTCATCCATGGGTCAAGGTGTCAGATTGCGAAGGAAAAAGTGCTACGAGGCTTTCACTCAAGGAATGCTTTGAAGGTTCAGTTAATAGCAACATGAAGTCGAAATTAGGCCAAATACGTAAGGATGAGACATGCAATGCGATTAAGTGTGACACAATAAGAATCCTTCCATGTGAAGTTTTACGAGCCCAGAGAAGGTAAGCTCAGTGTTTTTTCACATTTGGAGAGTCTGAAAAACACTAAAAGAAGACTCCATAGTGTTCCTTTTTCGTAATTAGTCCAGTTGGTTCGAAAAAGGGTTAAAATTATACTGCAAGGACGTCTCTTCAAAACCATTTTAACGAGTGTGACTGAGGCAAGATCACTCGGCTATATTTTCAATTTTAAGGACTCTGAAAAGAGATTAACTATGGACTCACAACCTTTTTCTAAGTTTAGTCTCCTTAGCCCAAAAAAGTATAAAATATAACTTAGGAGAACTCTCTCGGCAAGAGATGTCTCTTGAGGCATACCTTTTTCCCGGATAATCTATTGGCCGAAAAAGGGTTAAACTTATGACAAATAGATATTTCTTCTGGATCAATTAACAAGTGTGAAAGGAGCAAGGTCCCTCAACGATATTTTTATATTTAGGGAGTGTAAAAAGAGATTAAATATGGACTCCGGGGGGGGTTCCTTTTTCATTGATAATCTTCAAGGCCCAAAAAAGAGATAAACCATTACCAAGGAGAATGGCCCTTTTTCAAAAATTTAGTTCCCCAAGCCCGAAAAAGGGTTAAACTTACGCTAGAGAATACTCTCCTAGAGAAATGAATCTCCTAGGGAGTACCTTTACTCGTAAATTAACCATCTAGAAAAAAAAAATGGGTAAACTACCGCCAAATAGATGTGCCTTCAAATTTTATTTTGATGAGCGTGAAGGGAAGTAATATCGCTCGACAATATTTTCAATTTTAGAGAGTCTGAAAAGGGCTTAAAGAAGACTCCCGGGGGAATATTTTCTTAAGTAATATAAAAGAGACCGAAAAGAATAAATAATCTCTCGTTATATGTTCCTTTCAAGATTTAATCAAGACTGAAAGACAAAAAACCATGCTCATGGGTATTCCGTTGGGTATGAGCCAGAAAAGATGAAGAAGAATGGGGCTTCAAAATATAATGATGGCGGGAATAAAAGGACTCCCAAGCCTATGGAGAAAATTCACATCATGGACGCCAAAATGAAGAAATGGATCTACCTAGGGAATCCATGTAGAGGAAGGCTCTACCCCCTAATTACAACACCTCTAAAGAAATGTAGAAGGTTTTGTGTCGCACTTCGGTGGGATCGATCCTATGGAAAAGAGAAAAAGTCAACAATATGAAAAATTGAAGGTGGTGATAACCTAACCTATATCCAAATGTCGAAAAACAACTTTTACCACAGGATGATATGAGTGTAACCCATCACATGAAAAAACCAAACCAAAATAACAAGTTCATTAGAACAACCCAAAGATCTCACAAAAAGGAACTCAAGTACCCATCGAGCCAAGAATAGGAAAAAAGAGGACCAAACTGGGGAAAAAAGGGCCAAAAAAGTCTATAAATAGAGGTGGACAACTCATTTTAACCATTGCAAATTGGAAAATAACCAAAAAGTTAAAAAACCCTCTTCTTCAAAACACAAATTCGAGGATCTACGATGGACGAAAGATCCTCAAACCTGAACCAAGTAAGTACAAATGACCTTTCCTGTCCTTTTCATTCATTATTTGTTGCTCAATTTATTGTTTGGAGGGTACGCGCCCTAGTAAAAGTGCCGGGTCGACATGTATGTAGATTTTCCATGCCTAGCTCGCGTATGTACGCAGGAAAAGTAACACTTATCCCTTGTACATACACGACTGTCTTAAAGAAAACTCGCGTACACCTCTTTTATTTTTCAAAAAATATGAAATAAGGGGCTAACCTAGCAAAAACATTTTTTGCAACAGGATGTATGTTCATTGGTGAGAAAGGGAACACGAAGAGTTAGATGTCTTGCTAGAGGAGGATCTAGGGTCCATTTCCATGCTTAAACAATGTGGTATGTGGAAATTTTTCCAGTTTCCATTCATGACGGCACAACCCATGCTACTGAACCACTTGATAGAGTATTGGCATCTAGATGCAAAGGCCTTCATGATAGAGGGACAATCATTGACTTTGATGACAGAGGATATTTAATTCTTGACCGACCTCTCCAGGAGGGGGGAACCAGTCAACTTGAGGAACTTTCCTCCATGACCATACAACACAGAGGACAACATTGGGATGTATTGCGAGGTTAGCACTGAGAAAGTAGAATCTCAGGTGCCAATACATAATATCACAAGCCTCAATCTTCGAATAGTACTCTTCATGATTGGGTGGATCACATGATTCACAACACTTAATCATGCCTCCCATGCACAGATGCATTATGCAGTTTAGTGTCTAGATGCCACTATTTTTTAATGGATCACTACAATGCTCACATGCATGAAAAAAAGACTAATTGACTGCCAAAGAAGAACAAACAAGAACTTCAGGTTCCGGACCATGTTGTGTGATTTATTTTTCAAGAGAGTGCCAAGCCTTAGCCCGAGGGAGACAATATGAGGTTATATTTCCTCTTTTCCAACATTGTGCAGGTGGGAAGATTTATTACCTTGACAGGGTGAGGGGTGAGTACAAGAGGTCTTTGAAGAATTTTTTTTTGACTGGTGGGCCCGTTAGATTCCTGTGATCGAGGACTACCCCTATGCAAGGATCAGTTTCCTGAGGGATTATAATATACCGATGCCCCCTGACAAGGACCGTATAGAGATAGGTAAACACATTTTAAAATTAATTTATTTTAAATTTTTTAAAATATTATCCTTTTATGGTAATGTCAAAGTACTAACACAATGATCTTTTATATACAATTGTGGGACCAATGCAACCTGCTGACTTCACCCAGACCAGGTGTCCTCCTCGAGTAGATTCCAGACTAGCAACAGGAGGAGGAACAATAGTTTCAGGAGGACCACTAGCCAGAGAGGCGGAGAGATTACTATGAGGAGTAGAGAGGAACTTAACATCTCTCACTCGTTCAATGTCAATGGCAGAGATAGATGATCTTCCCCCGACCATGCAGTTGCATGTTGGAGGGGTTCCTAGGACTTGGGTCCAGTTATTCTGGCATCTTGCGAATGTTGTAGTTAATTATACTACGTCCAACAAGCCTAGGCCATAGTTAGTACTGGACCACATATGTGTCAAGGGAACTTTTTGTACTCTATTATGTAGTGAGGGCTTGAGCCCAACGATGTATACCGGTTCTATTTGAGGCTTTATGGCCCATGTTTGTATTTATGACATTATGTTTTGGACACATTATTATATATATATATATATATATATACGTATTTTTTACTTATGGATAAACATTTTGTAGAAATGTATTTACATGCGCTTGTATGTGTGTGTTTTTACTTTTATGTGTGAGAAATATGTCAATCTAATACTTGATTAACCAATGTATCATTTATCTGATTAGATCTCCTAGGAACATGAATATAAGTAATATAATCAAAATAACGTTATAAGAGACATACCCTAAGGAATTGTCGGTGAAGGGTGGGATCGTAGACACAGTATACTTCGTTTAACTAAGACACAACTAGTTTAGCATCTAGATAAACCTGGAGGTGAGAAATACCATGTGACAAGGCATCATGTAGTAATTCAATTACAACACTATACTCAGAAACATTATTGGTTGCTTCGCCCAGAAAAATACCTCCAGAAGACATAAACTAACCAAAAGGTGTAAAGATCACCCAAGCTACAGAAGCAAGCCTCCAAGTGTGTCGGCTAGCACCRTCTGTGAACCCAATATAGACCTAAGATTCACTTGACATCTGCCACAGTGAAAAGAAACACAATAAAATACACATCCATAAAACAAAAAGACAAGACTGTATAAATAAATCTATACATTATATACAAGAATTCATGCTTAGAAGACCGAAATAAGGGTAATACTTATTGAGGTAGAGCCCATTTCTAGSCTACGATAAAGCGTTACCCTTGAAATCAAACAATTTATAGGCATCCTTTTCTAAACATATATGAACAATGAATGGTCTGAACTACATGGGTTTGGACTTGCATGCCCCCAAGGGATCTTTATATTGGTCATAGACCAAGACAAKATCACCTTCAAACAAAATACGAGGGTGGACGGACCAATGATAATGACACTTGACATGTTGTTTGTGAACCTTGTTGGACAAGGATGCATCTCAACGCTGCTCATTGAGCTGCTCGATATATAAAATATGTTCTTCAAGTGGTGTAGTGTGGAGAAATAGTTCCACTGCCAACTTAAGAGAAGGGATTTGGCATTCTATGGGAAATACTTCCTCCATCTATAAACGAGTTGGAAAGGAGAAAAATCAGTAGAAGTCTTGACTAAGGTTCGATAAGCCCGAAGTGCAGAGTACAACATCAAATTCTAGTTTGACTTGGCTGAATTAACCGTCTGCTGAAGAATAGTCTTGAGAGACTTATTAATAGCCTCCACTTGACGATTCTCCTGTGGGTAGGAAGGTGACAAATTTTCTTTCTTAAACCCTAGTTTTGATGTTAACTCGGACATCATTTTGTTCTAGAAGTGACTTCCATGATCTATGACAATCTCCTTCGAAATACCGAAACTGTCTATAATCTGTTTTAAAATGAAAAGGGAAGTTGTTTCCCTGTCATTTTTGAATGTCGGCATAACTTCGAACCACTTAGTAAAGTAGTCTACTACTTCGATGATATAATGATGCCCCGTAGTTGAAACTGGGTGGCATGTAGTGAAATGAATCCCCCACTTGGTGAAGGGAGTAACAACAATAACTGGGAACATGGGAGTTGGTTGTTCCCACATGTTTTGAGAGAAGATCTGGCACTGGCGACACTTCTTGACCTCCTCTACACAATATTTGATCAACGAGGGCCAAAAGTATCCAACGCGAATAATATTTTGGGTTGTTTCCAACCCAGACAGGTGACCACAACATACTCATGTGTTACATTTGTTCAATACAAGCTCTTCCTCTTAGTGAGTGAGACATTGACGAAGAATGAAATCCACTCCTCGAGGATATAAACTATCATCGAGGATAAGATAGTTATGCGCTTTATGGTGTATTCACCGACGCTCATCATGAGAAGTAGAATATGGGCACCTCAAAGTCTGGGGATACACAAGTATATCTCCATACCAAGGGTCTGAATATGCAACAAGGAAAATATCTTCATTGATCAATGACTCTTCGGGAAAATTATTATCACTCTCAACCGAAAGTTTTGAGATTAGTTCAGCAAAGACCAATGACTTTTTATACTTCACTGAAACAAAATCCAAGTTAAATTCTTGCAGGATGACTATCCATCGACTGATTTTCCCGTTGATGACCCATCATGTTAACACATATTAAAAAGGGTTCACGACAACTACCATGATGGTATTGCAAATTAATATGTAATGACATAACCATTAGATGACATGAACAACTTCCAAATCAATTTTCTCAACATGTGTGTAGTTGATTTCTGGTCCTACCAAGCCTTAGCTAAGATAGTAGATAACATGCTCTTCAAGCACACCATGCTCTTGGACCAAGACCATGCCAATAGTAGACTCTACGGTAGCCAAATACAACAAAAATTCCTTTCCATAATTCGAAGGACTAAGAAGAGGGGCAGACGCCAGAACACATTTCAATGATTTGAAAGAGCGTCGAGCCACTTCATTCAAACAAAATGGGACCCATTTTTTCAAGAGACTCATGAACCCTTTAGTTGTAATGAACTCTCATGGGGAATATCCATTCATAGTTGTAATGAACTCTCATGCTTCTATTCTCTTCATCTCGGGTAAGAAATAAGATATTTTTTGAATATCATCCCAAGGTTTTTCTAGCCCAGTCATTTCCTCTAGAATCACCTCGTTAGAGGGAAATACTAAATCCATATGATCATAAGTGGTGAGAGAGTCTTGAGGTGAAATGGGCTTTAGAATGGGATATAGCTCCTATGGGGGAGACAAATCAGGGTTGGCTGAGGCCTTCTAGACAATAATCTAAGCAACCTCAGCAGTGGATAAGGGAACAACCATTCCAGGATTCCCTACCACTTCCATCAAATTCGATGGGGAAGGTAAAATCCACTGGTCATTAAAGTAACTCATTCTAAAAGAAGTGACTTGAAAAATAGTAGCCTTCGGCTGGTCAGGGACAACATAAATAAACTTGAAATCATTAGAAGGCGGTAGATAATGAAACGTCCCCATTAAATATGGAAATAATTTCGCACCTAAGTTGACAGTACCTAGCTGTGGGTTATCAATCATCGAGACTGTGGATTCCCCTGATGAAAGGTCGATGCCCCTGATGAAATGTCAAAATAGGAGAAGGATAATTGATCAATGGTTATGATCCAGTCTTCGTGAGGAAAACATAAGAACCAAAAAAAAGTGGATACATCTTCTATCATAGCGTAGGTCCAACTCCGCTCTATAAACATATTATAGTTGAGAGGCACATTGACTACTTATACTTCGACACACACAGTTTTTCCCTCCAACTGCATGGGGAAGAAGGGAATTATACCATGTGGTCTAAAATATTGATCATCAAATGTGGTTATCAATGTGGGAAACATAGAAATATTTATGTTGGACGATGGCCTTCCAACATGCCAATGACAACACACAAGTCGAGGCACCCTCATCAACCACTGTACGAAAAATATTCCATGTGAACAATTTTGTGGCATACACCACTACTATCTGAAAAGTGACGTGGTGAGGAAGACAAGGTTTATAATATGTAGGATAAAAATAAATCATTCATGAGTTAGTAGTCTTGATTACTCCCAAGGAATAAAACAATTCTTTCCTCTGTGAGGGGACACTCTAGAGGACTTCCATAGCAGACATTGCATAAGGAGTTTGTGCCAAATACTCCATGACCGAGTAATTCTGAGAAGCCCTTGCGTTTGGGTTTTGAGAATCATTTTTGAATGCACCTTTACGGATGTGATTCATAGTTTTTCCCATAGTCTTCTCAATTTGAAGAGGAGGTAGTGGGATAGATGCTTCTTTTCAATTCTCAATGGATTCTGGTGTTCCATAATTATGAACCCTGGTCTGTAGATAAGCTTCAAAATTCATCATATAAACGATTGTGGCTCCGTTGATAGTATTAGGCGTGGGGGCTCTCTGATTTCCCCCAAGTGCATTTGTGGATGAGGAATATTGAGCCAAATCTTTCCCTTGTGGAAAAGGGTTGGTTAACACGACATGTTGCTGCTATGCCAATAGATTTTGGTATTCCTCAAGCCGAGTGAATTGGTGAGTCAAGTGGTCGTATGTGCAAATCTTACATGGAACTTCACCTTCCTCTTTTCTTGTTTTCCCTCACCGACATTATTTGCAGCCTTCTTATCCCCCTTACCCTTCTTATTTTTATATTTCCTCTTTACCTCGTTTTTCTAGTTACCCTTGGGATTTGTCGATTGCACACTATGTACATCCGATGTTTGGGTTACGGGGGAAACCAAACTAGGAGTTTGGTTGGCTATAGTCTGTTGAATCGATAATTGTTGTAATTGATTAGTCAACTGATATGTGGGCTTGCTCTGTGTTGATCCTACTATGCAGTCGGTGAGAGGCCCAAACTTCTATTTGGTCTTGTCGAAAGTCAATCGTGGTGCATTGGGAAGGATCTCATATAGCATATCGGATTGAGTGTAAATCAACTTCAGTTGTTGGGCTCTCATGATAGCCTCTTCTTCAGAAAAAACCTCAAACGTAGCGACATATTTGGATACACAAGGCACCAAGGAATTTAGGAACCAGTCGAAAAAAATTCGGGAGGGACCTTAAATTTGATCAAACTCTTTCACCATTGTCATTCTTGGATGTGGTATGAGATATGGAAGAATTTTGTTTTCTCAAAGTTGGCTAGAAACTCGATGCCAACATCATATCTTAACAATAACTGGAAATGGTATAACAATACCATAGCCAGGTCATTAAAGTAAGCATACTTCGAGCTATCGAGCTCGATATACCATTTTGAAACACCCCCTATAAGAGTGCGTTGAAACAAATGCAACTGAACATAATCATCCTTTAACTAGTTGGATGAGCACCATAAATGAAATATCATAACATGATCACATGGATATTCTCCATCCTTGCCTTCGAACTTAGGGATGTCTGAGGGAAACTTAGTCGATATGGGGGGACAATGTGGATCATGACAGATCGGGTCATTCAAAATTATTGACAATTCTAGAAAATGCATATTTTCCAGGAAAGGTAGTCTAGGTTGTGGTGGATTCAAATGAAAAGAGGGACTTGGATTTTGGTTGGCACCAGGTTGTCAAGAAAATTTTGGCTATTGGGAAGGGTTTTGGTAGAACCCATTTTGGCTATGTCCAGTAAAAGGATCTTTTGTTTGATTCTACATCACCGATTGATTCTCATAGTTAGATGACATGCCTTGTGTAGGGATTTCTCCATGCACAATATTCCAAGGACCTTGGTTGGGGATGCTCCCAAGTGACCCTCCTGGAATAGGTACTAAACCTTGCATGGGGTTCCACTGAATGTAGGAGGGGTTTCCCCCGATCGACATCCCTTGCGAAGAAAATGAGCCTTGCCAAGGATTTCCAAGACCTTGTGAGGAGTAAAATCCTATCATCATTTCCTGCAAAGGAATGAAACCTTGCATAGGGTTTGGTTGACCAAAAATGGGGTTTCCCCCTGCCAAGAAAAAAGACGATGAGAAAGCGTTATTTACAAACACACCGAACAAATAAAAATTCATAGACCCTACCAAAGTCATGTAGGATTGAGGTCCATGAATCCCACCACTAGAAAAACTAGAGTTGGTATTAAGCCCGATCGGCTACTGAAAATAACCTCTGAGTGAAGGGGATGAAGGAGGGATATGACCCCGACCATAAGGGATAGCATTGAACGGGGAAGTGGTGCTTGTGACAGATCTTTGCAAGGGAGCATTAGAGATTTCTACCCTCAGACCAACAGTCTATAGAGTAGATTAAGTTAGTATCGAACTAGAGTCGAAACTCGACATCCCATATCAAAAGGGAGTGTCAGACACGTTCTGGATAGAGGGAACAATGGTATGAATTGTCGAATGGATTGTGCCACTTCCCGAATTAGTGAGTGTCTGGAAAAACATAGTACTGACAGGCGGAGATGGTGGAGGAGGCACAAAACCCCCTCCCACGATAGTCGAGATGGGAGTATGAGGACTCCCAGATAAAGTAGAACTAGTTTCTTCCATCGTCACTCGTCTAACAAACCGATGTTCATGTGAAGTCACCTCAAGATGGACTACTTGAATAAGAAATGACATCGATAAGTCAGTCATCAGAGGGTTTCCGGGCGTAAAGCCTTCACCTTCGAGGTCATAAACGATTGAATCCTCTGTTGCAAGAAAGTATTCTCTAGGATCTAGCTCGGGTACAGTTTCCTGTGTCTTGATCACTTCAAATGAACCCTCTTGATCTAGCCTATTCCTAAGTGGTCGCGGAGGTGGATCTAAAGTAACTAGTGACAAACACTGAATCCTACATGAACGTCGGAGATGTTGATATTCCACCTTGTGAAATGATCAATCGACACTCTAAGATTGAGCTAGTGCGAAACATAGAGAACAGACTAAAAAGTTCCTAATGGAAAATCAAGAAAACATCTGACTGGAAGGACGAACAATTATGCCATTTGACACTAGAGAAACTTACCGGTGCAAGTGTAACTCGAACACAGAATCACCCTCCGGGTATAATATGCAAAGTGTGATTCGACATCTTCCCTAAGTACCATGGTATACCCCCACAGTCACCTATGTAAGTCCCTAAAAATAGGCAACTAGGTTTCCAACTCACTGTCTATCACCAGGCAGACATAGTCGACAATCAGACTGATCGTAATGAGAAGGATAACAAAGTCCAAAGCCTATAAATGGTTTCAAAGGAAATGGTTCGAAATACAATTGAGGATATCAAACAGATTTGAGTTCCATGAGGATCTGTAGTCAAATGTGATTAGCGTAATTCCTAAGAATGACCCTCAATATACGATCCCCACTATGCTTTGTCCAAATTTGGAGGGGTAATCTCCTCTACCTTTCCTCATGTGACCTCATGTTTATCCCCTGTGTTAGAGGGGGTTCCCAATTGAATCTTACAAAATTGGAATCTAACACTCCTTATCACAGACTCTTATGTTTGTTTAAGCGCCCTTGAAGAGTTTCCTCTCCACACCTATTTCAAGGCGCTATAACCTAGACTACTTGGTAGACTCTACAAACAAAAGTCTAGTTGATTTTAAGTGTTAATCGTTGATTTTAAGTGGCTTGATTTACTCAAAATGGTATGGATTTTCAACTTGTGGTGTTTTCAAAAGATGAAAGAGAAGAAAAACTTTAGAGCATTCATGCAGAAGCAAGATAGGTTATTCAATTGAAAACATGGTTTTTAAATCTTTGTAAATGAAATTGTTTTGAAGTAGTATTCCAAGATCCTAAAATGAAAAACGTTTCCTAGAATGTGCTTTTTGTTTTACAATGTAAATGCAAAATACTAAACCTTCAAAGAAAAAGAAAGGAAGGAACTTTGAAAAATAACTCTTTTCTTTTGTAATAAACAACCTAGGATACAACTTCCAAAAAAAAATGCATAGTTAAATGGAATCATTTTTTATTTTTTGAATGCTTAGGAAAGAAAATCACAAGTAACTGGTCGTTTTCATTTTTCAAAGAATAAACAAGGTAAAGAGAAAATAAACCCAAGACTAACACAGACCCTAAACTACTACTTGAAAGCAGGGATTCACTGGAATCCACAATAGGGATGATTTAAGGGGCTAAATTTCGCTCTTGGGCTAATTTTCCATGGTTTTTCAAAATACAAGATTCGCTATTTTAAAAATGATTCTCCAAAATTCTATAGGATAAAATTATTTTACCTTAAAAATCGCCCAAAGTTTTTAAAAACTATATAAAATCCTTAGAAATTTGAATATTTTTACAAAAATATCGCCAATCATTTATAGTTGGCATATGAAGGATTAGTACCATTCGCCAAGGTTTCTACATTTAAAAATAAATTTCCATCCTTAAAATCATCCCTCATCCACAGGAGGATATAAAACTTATAAGTTCAACCTAAACCCTCAAAGAAAGAAAAAGAAAATAAAGAAACAACAAGGGTTATTTACAAAGTGCAAGACAAATTGAATAAAAAATCCAACCTAACACAATTAACAAAGACCATGAAGAGTTTCAAGAAGGCTTGAGAAGCACAAAGCTTCTTGTCAGGAATGAAAAAGTATTTTTTTTAAACCTTCCAAAACATAGAGACACGTGTTGTGCACAAGAAACCTGCATATGTACACAGGTTTTATACTATGCAGACTGCATATGTATGAGGACTATACATAGGAAATGGTGCGTACACCTGTACAAACTTTCAAAAAGAAAAAGGTTTGGATAGCCAACTAGGAAGGGAAGGTTGGTAGGCACCTAGAAGGTGACCAGAGACCCTAATTGACTCAATAAACTTCGAAAACTAAAAAAGAAACTAAAAATACCAAATCAAACCAAAATATCCCACTGAGACCCTAGAGAGACTCCCCAATGGAGTTGCCAATTTTGCTATGGGGAAAATCCCGCTATACTGGGTCTAAGGTAGAGGAAGAGTGATAACTCCCTTAAAATATTGTTCTTTCCTTAGGCTACCCCAAAACCATTTAAACAAAGTGATGAGAGAGAAAGGAACGATAGTTAATGAGTGCACCTTTAGTCCTTGTAGTTGGTGATGACCTCTTTCACTTGTCACCGCATTCTAGATCACAGGTCTCCTCCCAAAGATGACCTACAAAAGGTTAGCAATGCAATGAAAAAACATATGCAATCTCTATTGATCACTTTAAAATTTTATACATAGATATAAATGCACAAATTAACAAAAGCATGTAAACATAGGGTTTTGGGAAAAGAATGAACTCTTTTATTCAATTTCAAGATAAAAAGGATTACAACCTTTGTTGGAAGCTGCTCTACGAACCAAKTCTGGGATCCTCTGTTGTGGCTCCAAGTGCATCAATCCCACATTAAATTCTCACAACCAAAATATCACCAAGGGAAGGAGGAAGGGTTGCATAAGGAGAAAGGTTGGAGGGGAAGGTTGAGGCTAAAACTCAGAATACGATGCAAATCTTGGGCTAAGAAAGGGAAGAGATTTTGGTAGATTCTCTTTCTTATGTTCATGAATGACTCCCCAAGACCTCTTTTTATATGAGAAAAATATGGTTATTCAGTTTGGGGATGGGATATATGGGATAAAATCGTTAGGAAACCCTCTATATCCCGTAAACTCCATTGAATTCCGTGTAATTTTATATTTTTTTCAACTTTTGGAGGTAAGTGCGAGATAACTAGCATGCAAGACACATATGTATGTGGAATAAATAACATGCATCACGTATGTGTATGCGGGATATTAGTGCAATAGGGTGCATAAACTATCCAAAAAATCATTTTTTAAAAGGAAGTCTCAACAATATCTTGACAAAGTATGTAAATGGAAGGGCCAATGTCTTGTATGCACAGATAAGGAATTTTGGATTATAACACCTTGTTCGCTCATGGAGGGGGTGGATATTGGGACATGATGTGTAGAAACATATTCACTTGCCACTCTAGGCCTTTAAGTTGACCCTTGACTCAGAGAGGTATTTCCCTTTACTATACTCAAAACGTATTCTATCAATATTGGGCTAGTCTTATTGTAAAGGCATGTGATGCAATGTGGTTGCCTCTACAATTTACAACAAAGAAAACAAATATATGGTGATGTGTTCTATTGTTGGGATACTAGGGAAATGATTGAAATCTACTGGGAGAAATCTTAGTTATCTAACCTCAAAGGAGCACCTTAATCATAGCTCCATCCTTAGATGAAAAATGACAAAGGGAATTAATATGAGTTTAAAACATAGTTACCTACTTTTGACAAAAAAATGATCACCTATATTTTCCTTCTCCTGGAATAATAAAAAAATTGTATCTGAAGAAGAAAAAATTTGAATTATTATAATTTCTTTGAGTATCCCTTAGTCTCATCTTCGTCACGCATTTTTTGGATTCAAAATCCGAGTTCGTATGCTCAAGATATCCAGGTTTTCATCTAATCGACAAAAAACACTTCTTCCATGTGGAACAAAGCTAATTTTCTTGGAAACATGACCAATTTTTCGAAACCACGTTCAATTATTGGAACCATACTTAGAGCCATGTTCATATTCTTGGAACTTACATGTTCATAGTCTTGGAACTTCTTTTATAATATTATTCCCACACTTAGTTTATTTTCGAAAATTTCCTCTCCTCTCCTCTCCTATATTAGAACAACTCAGTTTGTTATCGAAAATTTCCTCTTTTCGGTTGCTCCAATTTCCTCACACTATTCTTCCTCCCTTGAAATATTAAACACTTAGAATTTTGTTTCTCTCCATCGGGTGGACTCCCACTCCTTATCTTTTCTCTCCATCGGGTGGACTCCCACTCCTTATCTTTCCCCATTCCGTACACTCCATACTTAGTTTATTTTTATAATTTATCGGGTTCATTCTCCCCTTCATCTCTCTCAATCCCTTCCCTTCTTTCCTCACTCCACACTGTAGGTTCACTCACCTTACTCCTCCCTCACCTTCCCTTTGAACCCACCATACCCATATTTCCCCCTCCCTATATCATCCTACCTCGCCTTATCTCTCCACTCCCTTCACTTCTTTCCTCACTCAACACCGTGAGTTCATTACCTCCACGGGTTCACTAACCTTACTCCTCCCTCACCTTCTCCTCACCCCCAAACCCGCAAACCCACCTCTCTCTCCTCCCTCCTTATCTATCCTTTCTCACAAACCCATCCTCTCTCATCCACCTATTCCCTCACTTAAAATTTTATCCTAATTTTCATACATTATATCATTAACCAATGAAATTACTCCATTTGTCAACCAATTATTGCAACACATGGCAACTTTGCAACCAATCGGGTGATGACAGGTGGCGACGAATGGGAGTGTGACATGTGGAGACCAATTGGGTGGTGACATGTGGAATATCATAGTGGCCTATCACACATAAACACATGGAAATGATGTGGAATGTTGACTCATTGCTAACTCATGCTGAGTGGATGATGACTATTGGAGGATGACTAGGCAATTAAAATATTTAATTGTTTCATTAATTTCCTAAGGAGTCGAACAAATAAGTCTCCATAGACTCCACATGTTTCACGCCAAGTATTTGGTAAATATTTCATTATATACATTAAAGTTTAAAAAAATCCCATGCATGTTGTATATTTATTTGAGAACAAGTCAAAGTTTTAAGGAAGAAGCACAAAATAAAATCAAGGGCCCAGTTTGCCCCATCAAATTTGATCGACAATTGTTGAGCCTTGATGTTCCAAACACCATAACTTGAGATCCCGGAGTTGTATTTGTGAAAATTTTACATCATTAGAAAGGTAATTCAATGAGGAATATGATGGAATAGGTTTCAAGGGATGAAATTGGACATATTTTTCTCAAAAGTTGAATGAAAAATCAACAATATTTTTATGAAGTGTTGATAAATTTACTTGATACCTCGACTTCACGAGCTCATATATTGAGATCCACAAATAAAAATTTCTCCCTAGACTCATTGGAAATATAAGACAATGAATATAACATCTGAAATGATTTCCATGACTAAAAAAGTGAATATGACATCCAGAAAATTAAAACACATTCCTCTCTTTAAAAGGGAAGTTAATTAATTTTTTCAAAATAAAAGTTTATTTAAAAACTCTTATGAAAGAAGAAAAAAGGCCCACTTCAAGATGTGGATGTAAAAAAAAAATTATTTAAATTAATTAATGATACTTTATTGATGCGTTAATTAAATTTATTACTCCAAGAAAGAAAAATCCCTAACTACTCAAGAAGTTAGAAGAGTCGGTTTTAAAAAGCAAGAAAGGGATTCATCAGAGGGTTAGAGAAGGTTGCATTATCAGAACGTAATATTAGAATAGAGTGGTGAAATCATCAAAATGCACCCAAGATTATGATAAAAAAAGATAGGTCTTCATCTTCTCCATTCTTCTTCTTCTATAACATTTTCTCAAGGCTTTTTGTTCATACTTTTGAAGTGAACATAAGGCTGAGTTCTTGAGTGTTTCTCTTGTAATCTTCCAAGACTTTTTTTATATGATCATGGAATATCTACAAACATGTATGTGACTACCAAATACATTTTTTGTATTTTTGAATATATTTCATGAATAAAAGTCCACATAGAACTATTTCAGGGCATTTCTCTGATGATTTCTTAGATCTTTGTATTTCCGAGTGTGAGATTTTTGGAGTTTTCCTATCAAATTCTTTTAGTATTAAATGTATAACTCTTTTAAAGTTCTTTGAGATGATCAAACCTATTCTCTCCTCTTTCTCACGAGAAGATATGGATGTATTACGTTTTGTATGTGATTTAGAGGGTTGTATATATGATGTTGAGCACAAAGATATTCTGATATTGAATCCTTCCTTTAATCTTTTTATTGTTGAGAAGCAATTTTATACACATAAGGACAAGATCAGGTTATAAAGAACCATTTCATATACAAATCAAATCAATAAAAGTTTGGGGTTTGTTGTTTAGCATTCTCCTGAATCCAATATATTCAAGATATATCTTTTAGCCAAAGATGAGTACCACCTCTATAAAACTGTAGGGGGATTCATATCCTTGTGAAATTCGTTTTTCTATATTAACCGATTTAAACATCAACATTTTTTGTGACCATACTGGGGATGCATTTTATTTTCAATATATCCAAGGCTTTGTTTCATATCTTATTGAAGGACCAGAGTCTCCATGATTCAAAGTTTGAAAAATAAGATTCAAGAAGATTGCTATTTGTTATAGATGCACGAGGTTTATAAAAATATTATCCAAATATGATTGAATGACCTCAAAAAGATTCAAGAACAATCAAGTATTAGGGAGAATGAACCCCCTATCAATTCCATTGAGATAAATCTTAAAATCATTGGTAATTCCATTGGAAATATTCAAAAATATCAAGAAGATATATATTATGACTCCTATGAATAATTTTGTTCATGTTGTGATGTTCCTTTTCCTTCTCCAACAAGCCCATAAATGGATTTACAAGACTCAACAAAAGGAACAATTTCCCAAATAAGAAGATGACTATATAGAGGCCCTTTAAATATGCCAGAAGTAGATTTTCATATGCCCAATATTCCTTTGGAAAAAATTTCTACATTCTTTGGGAATACTTAGAAGGATGTAGATCAAAATTTGTTTATATTCAAATGTACATGTGATTATTTCAATCTCGTTGAAGAAAATGTTACATGTCGATTATTTTTACAAACTTTTCTTGGGAATTCTCTTGAATGGTTCCATTCATCACTTCCTAGGACCATTACCAATTGGGACATGTTAGAAACTTTATTTTTTGAAAATTTTTCCCACCCACCCTCTCCCATATGGACACAAGATAATGAATATTTCATCCTTTCATATACTCCATATGAAGATCTTTCAAGAAGCAAATTTGATAATGAAATTGAGGAACCTCCACTAAATGCAAAACAATATTTCAACCTTCCAACTGATGATGAAAAGCCACAAGAACATTAGCAACAAGAAGAATTTGTGGAAGAGAATAATATTGAGAACGATGATGAGCAATATTTCCATTGCATCAAGGAAGAATGTTTTCATGACATTTCCATTGGGTCAAGAATCTTGGAAGTGGTTGAAGACAAGGAGAAAGATGAAAATATTTTCAAACATGAAACTTCTCACCCAAAAAAAAAACAATAGCATTCTTGAGCAACCAAGAGTTGATTTTATTGAATCATGGTTCCAAATAATTGTTGGCCAAACAATGCAATCATATTTTGAGTGCATCTGGTTTAATTTTTATCTATTACACATTGAGAATGACCTTGACTCATTGATACAATCCTTAATATGTTCCATAGTTTTAGATCTCATTCCACAGATCAGTTGGATGCTTGAATGGCTGCATTGGAAATCTACCTACACCTAAAAGTGTCCCTTTCCTTCAAGTGAGGTAGGTTAGGTAGATATTATTTTTACATATCTTTTTTCTTCAGTTCAATTTTTGTAGAATAAAGCAATTGATAAGTAGAGAAGATATTTGCAGATAACTCCATGGAAGAAGAATTACAAGAATCCATTTTGAACATGAATCCATATCCCAATGGAGAAGTAATTTTATCTTTATATTCTAGTATTCTCAACAACCCATAGGGTGTCAATTTCCCATAGTTGGATCTAGTTGTTGACCAAAAATTGGTCGCCTAGATATTTTCCCGCTCCTAGAATAGTAAAACAAATGATATTGGAAGAATAAATTTTTTGATCAATTATAATTTCATTGAGTATCCCTTATTATCAGCTTCGTCATGCATTTTTTCAGAGTCAAAATCCAAGTTCATATGCTCAAGATACCCAAGTTTTTGTCTAACTGGAAAAAATGTTTCTTCCATGTGGAGAAACGTTAATTTTCTTGGAACCAAATTAAATTATCGAAACCACACTTTCTCTTGAAACCATACTTGGAGCCATGTTCATAGTATTGTATCTTCCATGTTCATAGTCTTGGAACTTATTTTATAATATTATTCCCACACTCAGTGTATTTTCAAAAATTTCCTTCGAAAATTTCCTCTCCTCTTTACTCAATTTATTTTTTAAAATCTCCTCTCTTGCACTTTATTCTTCATCCCTTGCACTCTATTCAACACTTTGAATTTACTTTATCTCCATCGGGAGGACTCCTGCTCCTTATCTCTCCCCACTCCATACACTCCATACTTCGTTTATTTTTATAATTTATCTGGTTTGTTATCCCCCTCATCTCCCTCAGTCCCTTCCCTTCTTTCCTCACTCCACACTACAACTTCACTAACCTTACTCCTCCCTCACCTTCCCCTCACCTCGAAACCTACCATACCCATATCCCCCCTACATCATCATACCTCACCTTATCTCTCCACTCACTTCCCTTCTTTCCTCACTCCACACTGCGGGTTCATTACCTCCATGGGTTCACTCACCTTACTCCTCCCTCACCTTCCCCTCACCTATGAACCCATGAAGATGCCTTTATCTTCTCCCTCCTTATCTATAATTTCTCACGACCTCCTCCTCTCACGTCCACCTATTCCCTCACTTAAACTTTTGATCCTAAGTTTAATACATTATATCATTAACTAATGAAATCACTCCATTTTTCAACCAATTATTTTCAACACATGGAAATTCTGCAACCAATCGAGTGATGACATGTGGCGATGAATGTGAGTGTGACATGTGGCAACCAATTGGGAGGTGACATGTGGCATATCATAGTGACCTATTACACATAGACATGTGGTGATGATATGGAATGTTGACTCATTGTTGACTCATGTTGAATGAATGATGACTATTGGAGGATGAATGGGCAATTAAATTATTTAATTGTTTCATTAATTTCCTAAGCAGTTGAACCATTAAGTCTCCATAGCCTCCACATGTTTCAAACCAAATATTTGGTAAAAATTTCATTATATACATTAAAGTTTCAAAACATTCCATGCATGTGGGATATTTATTTGAGAACAAGTCGAAATTTTAATGAATAAGCATGAAATAAAATCAAGGGTTGAGATTTCCCCATGAAAGTTGATTGATAGTTGTTGAGTCTTGATGTTCTGAAGGCCATAACTTGAGATATGAGAGTCAGATTTGGAAAAAATCATCTTGTTTGAAAGGTATTTCAATGTGGACAATGATGGAATAGGTTGCAAGGGCCTAAATTGACAATAGTTTTCTCATAAATTGAAAGAACAATCAATAATATTTGTATGAAGTGTTAATAAATATGCTTGATATCGCGACTTCACGAGCTCAAATATTGAGATCCAGGAATCGAAATTGTGCCGAGGAAGAATCATTGGAAATATAAGACAATGAATATGACATATAAATGATTTACATGGATAAAAACTTGAATATTACATATATAAAATTAAAACACAGTCCTCTCTTTAAAAGGGAAGTTAATTAAATATTTCAAAATAAACTTTTATTTAAATTTTTTTATGAAAGATGAAAAAGGAACACTTTAAGGTGTGGATATCAATGATGTAAGTTAATTAATGAGACTTTATTGAGGAATTAATTAAATTTATTACTACAAGAAAGAAAAATCCCTAACTACTCAAGAAGTTAGAGGAGTCGATTTTAAAAATAAAGAAAGGACTCCATCAAAGGGTCATAGAAGGTTGCATTATCAGATAGGAAGACCAATATAGAAGGGTGCAACCATAAAAATGCACCCGAGGTTCTAATAAAAAAAGAGAGATCTCCATATTCTCCATTCTTCTTTTTGTACAACATTTTCTCAAGGCCTCTTGTTCATATTTCTTAACGAAACATAAGGTTGAGTTCTTGAGTGTTTCTCTTGTAATATTTCAATACTTTTCTTATATGATCATAGAGTATCTACAGACATGTATGTGACTGTTAAATAGATTTTGTGTATTTTTTAATATCTTTCATGAACAAAACTCCATAGAGAACTATTTTGAGGCATTTCTCTAATGATATCTCAAATCTTGGGATTTTTGAGTTTGATATTTTTGGAGTTTGCCTATCAAATTATTTCAGTGTTAAATTCAAAACTCTTTTAAAGTTCTTTGAGATGATAAAAATTATTTTCTCTTTTTTCTTGTGAGAATATATGGATGAATTAATTTTTGTATGTGATTTAGAGGGTTGTATATATGATGTTGAGCATAAATATATTATGATATTGAAGCCTTCGTTTAATATTTTTATTGTTGAGAAGTAATTTGCTACACATAAACATCACATTAGGTTATAAAAAACCATTTCATATACAAATCAAAGAAACAAAAATATGTTTTTTTATTATTATTATCTTTCTCCCTAATCAAAGATATTCAAGATATATCTTTTATCCAAAGAGGAGTACCACCTCTATAGAAACACAAAGGAATTCATATCCTCGCGAGATCGTTGTTCTGATATTAACCGATTCGAACCTCAAAGGGGCACCTTAATCATAATTCCATCCTTATATGAAAATTGACAAAGAGAATTAATATGATCTTAAAACATAGATACTTGCTTGATGAGAACCCCTACAGTTCTCATTTTTAAAATGGTGTTTTTTTTTAATTATTTTTTATATGTAAAATTTAATAGTTTTAACATCATTTAAAATGCCATGTATCATTTGTTTTTTCAAATGTCTAATTTTCATCTAATTATATATTTTTAATTAGTTTAGGATGTCATATATTTAAAATTGCAATTTAAAGTATTGATTTGAAACACTTTTTTTAGCTTTACTTTAATGTATTTAATGCATTGATGATAGTCCTAGCTAAACAACACTACTTTTAAAAATTTAGACATAAAATATATATTTAAAAGATAAATATGCTGAAAAATGTATACATTTTATATTTATTTTTTTTAAATGTCATATCAAATAAATACAAAATTATAGTCAAATTTGGAAAAAAGAAAAGAAAAATAATAAAATATTTTGACATTTGTTACAATTTTTTTTTAGATTTCATGTATAAAAATGACAATATTTAATCTTATTTTCTATGAAATAATGATTCACATAAAAATGAAAGAAAAGAACTAACCAAATAATATAGTAAATAAAATGATTCATCCCAAAAAAACAATATATAGATATTTGTTATTAATGTAAAATCTCAATAATGACTCATCAATAATATGCCAAGTTGAACATTTTCTTCCAAAGACATCTTAAAACTAATCATTAGTGTCGAATATGTCAAGCTCATAATTTTTAATAGGTAAGTCAACATTTTTGTGAGATTAAATTTCTTCTTAGACATCAATATTAGGTCTTTTATGTTCCCAAGTTATCTTATTAGGTCTTTTATGTTCCCAAGTTATCTTTTTGTGAGATTAAATTTCTTCTTAGACATCAATATTAGGTCTTTTATGTTCCCAAGTTATCTTATGTGATCATTTCCAAACAAATATTTTAATGGTGGTTAACACTCCTTTAACATTTTTGTCACAAATACACTAAATTCATCATNTTAGTGTCGAATATGTCAAGCTCATAATTTTTAATAGGTAAGTCAACATTTTTGTGAGATTAAATTTCTTCTTAGACATCAATATTAGGTCTTTTATGTTCCCAAGTTATCTTATTAGGTCTTTTATGTTCCCAAGTTATCTTATGTGATCATTTCCAAACAAATATTTTAATGGTGGTTAACACTCCTTTAACGTCACAAATACACTAAATTCATCATATG
>SNQJ01S0014408.1:95565-110416 GCA_010110895.2 Picea sitchensis | reverse complement strand
TTTGATTTTGGTTAGTGGGGTTTGGTGTTATGATTCAGAATAGCCTTATCTCCCAATCTTTCCCTCTCCCTTCCCCTACTACCTTCCCCTTTCCCTCCTATTTATCCCCATGCTACCTATCATCCTCCTCATCCCACTCTCACTGCTCATCACCCTCCTTCCTTGAGTAGTGAGTTTTCAAATCCAACACTCAAAGGAGAAGGGTGATTGAATATGAGGAGGTTGAGGAAAGTAACAATAAATGGGAGGAGAGGAGAAGTGGGAGGAAAACGGTATGAGAGGGGAGTAAAAGTGGTGGGTGATGAGGGAGGGAGGGAGGAGGAGTGGGAGGAAAATGGGTAGGTTATGAGGGAAGGAGGGAGGGAGGAGGATTGGGAGGAAAAGGGGTAGGTGATGAGGCTGGGACGAAGGAGGAGTGGGAGGAAAATGGGTAGGTTATGAGGGAGGGAGGGACGGAGGGAGGGATAGGTTATGAGGGAGGGAGGGAGGGAGGGAGGAAAGGGGAAGGGGAGGAAAAGTGGAGGGTGATGAGGGAGGGAGGAGGAGTGGGAGGAAAAGGGAAAGAGAGGGGTGATGAGAGAGGAGGAGTGATCTAGTATATTTTCATCAGGTGACTTATTAAAGAACGTTATTAAATGAGCATAAATAAAGTACACTATAAAGAAGGAAAAACTCAAAAGGAAAGAGACATAATCATGCAATATGAAAACAAAAAACTTGATAACGGAGTTCGTCCTTGGTGGACTATGTCTTCGGGTCCTGCTCTCAATTGGGTAGGTCTTTTTATTAACTCCACAAAAGAATTGAGAAAAATACATAAGTATACCACATTCTGGAGTTAAGACACATAATATTTTCTCAGATAAGAAAACTAACACCACCACTATTTTCATGACATCGTTTCAGCTAACAATGTCTGTCTCCATGCCTCAATCCAAGTTGGACACTTTCAGGCGCCCAAGACATCCCTGCCTCAGTTTTCATGCCATTGCTCCTGCAATAAATGATGAAAAATATCGAATTGCGTGAAAAATCTAGAAAACTATGAATTTGTTTTGTACAGATCCGTAATTTATGGACGTGCTCAGTCTGACCCTTCTCCGTGCTCTTGTGTCCCGAATGCACCATGGAAGCCCCCTTATATATAATTTTATGTGTGGTTATGCTATAACTGAAGTTGTTGGTAGAGTAGTTAGAGTCGATAAGTTAAGACGTTAGTTAGATAAGGTCCGAGGGTCGAATCCCATGTGCCTCCCTTATTTTTGGCATGTAATTAAAACAAAATTGGCGCATGCTAAATCTGGTGGAGGTTACAAACTAATAGAGAAAATGGTGGAAAGGCTATATTTAGGGGAATATGCTATTTTTTTGGTGGTAGTTTTGTTAATCCCCTAGGCGGGCGAAATATTATAGTCATATGGAACAATAGCATGTGATCAGGGGCTGGGATGAAGGCTGAGCCCCTCCCTTTGGCGCCTTAGTTCATATTTTAAATTTAAATATTATTTCAACCACATTACAAATAAGGAATGTTATATGGTGTAATGTGGCCTTTGGGCTATTCGAAGGTCATGCGTTTGAATCTTGGGGAGAAAATGTTTTTTTTTCATATTCGAGCCATTGGAGAGGTGCCACGTGGCATCCCATGATTGGGCCATGTGGCACCATATAACTTGTGCACAAAACTACCACTTGTGACAATATGATTTGCCCATGCAATTGACACGTGTCATCACCTAACTTTCCCATGTGTCTGCCATCCTTGCCAAGTCATATTGCCAACTCAGATGTGCCACGTGTCACCCTTTTAGTGGTGCCACATGTCACTTTGACTTTTGCCTTTTTGACCAAGTTTGACTTAACTTTGACTGCTTATAATGTTTGATCTGTAAATATGTTTGACGAGCCATTTACTTCGTTAGAAAGATTGCAACACGCTCTTTGCGATTATGTCATTTTAACCGAGTTTTAGAAACTTTGATTTTTTTCCCTTTTGTTGTCTACTRAAGCCATTCTGAGTGTTCTGATTTKCTTCTGTGCATTATGAGTTKCCTTAACCTTCTCTAGATTCTTTTTGGATCACACCTTCCCACTGAGAGCTTTTTGGACCACCAAAAGATTTAATTAATCAACTTCTAAGTGAGGGAAGAGTTCGCTCACCTTTTCCTTCTCAATCCACTTTGCCTTGCTAGGATGTGTGCCCTTTAAGCCTACTCAAAGATAATAAACATCACCCCTGCGTGAAGTCCTCATCCTTCTGTCCAAGATGATATCTTCCTATAATGCATCCGAGTACTCAGGTGAAAACTCATCAACTGAAGGTATTGAAACTTCCTCATCCTGATCCATGATCATTGGAGGCTCAAACATTTTCAAGTTCTCTATGTTCACAACTGAATATATATTCATATAAGGTGGAAGATCTATACAAAAACCATTAGTGATGATTTTCTCCAAAATAGTGAAGGGTCCATATCGGATGGGATTGAGTTTCTTACATTCACCCTTTAATTGTTCCTTGTTGATGTGAATCCATACCTAGTCTCCAACCTGGAACTGATGATCAACCCTGTGCTTGTCATGCCAAGCTTTATACTGTGCTTGACTCTTCTCCAAATGTTCACTAGTTTCCTAGTATATCTGTTGAATCCTCTGGATGAACTTGCAGGCTTTGTCCTCTATTCGTTCGTCATTCACATCGACATCTCTCCCATACATCAAGTCCAAAGGAACCTTTGGTAGGTACCCAAAACATGTCTCTAAAGGTGAAATCTAAGTGGATGAATGTAAATATCAATTATAAGAATGTTTTACATAGGGTATTTATTCATCCCATAACTTAGGATGATTGCTGCAGTAGCCTCGAAGAAAAAGTGCAATTGTTCTATTAACCACCTTTGTCTGTTCGTCGGTCTGTGGATGAAAAGTAGTTCTCCTCTTCAATTTGTTGTCCATCATTCTCCACAAGCTAGTCCAAAAATCCCCAAGGAATCGAGTATATCGATCCGAGACAATGGACGTGGGTAATCCAAAGTGAACCCAAACATGCTGAAAAAAGAGATTAGCATTCTGCTCAACAATGATCTTCTTTTTACATGGCATCAAGATACACATCTTGCTGAACCTATCCACTACGATATACAAATAATCATGACCCCCTATGGTCATTGGTAAACATCCTACAAAATCCATGGAGACACTTTCCCATGGATGGGATGGAACATGAATTGGTGATTATAGCCCCAATTTTATATTAGTGGGCTTACAAGTAGAACACATCACACACCCCTTTACATATTTAGTTACACTTTCTTTCATTTGAGGCCAATAACAAAACCTCTACAAATGAGCCATAGTTTTTCCTACCCCAAAATTCCCAGATACAAGAGAAGTATGAGCTTCTCGTATTACATGGACTCGTTCACTTGTAGGAATACATAGATTCCCAAGATGATAGAGTAACTTTCCCTGCAGAAAATAGTTCTCTACTTGTGCACCATGGGTTAGCTTCTCATATTTTTCTTTAAAATCTTCATCGATGGAATATTGCTCTACATAGCTATCATGATATAAATAAGTATTCTTCAAAATAATAGAAGCAATGATAGGAGGTCTAGAAAGCATATCGGCTACCTTGTTACTTGTACCCTTCTTGTACTTGATTACCAAATGAATTTGTTGTATAAAATCCATCCATCTACAGTGTTGAGATTGTTGCAGTTTGGTATGTTCTTGAAGATACTGTAAGGAATGGTGATCTTTATGTATAATTGTTTCCTTCCCTAACAAGTAGTGCTTCCATTTCTTTACGCTTTTAAATAATGCATACAACTCTTTATCATATGTAGGATAGTTAACAACAACTTGGTTAAAAGTCTCAGAGTGATAACATATAGGCTTATAATATTGCATCAATACTCCACCCATGGCATATCATTTGGCATCTGTATCGATATCGAATGGCTGTTGAAGATTCGGTAGCACTAATACTGGTGTGGTACTGATCTTCTACTTCAAAATGTTGAAAGATTTTTGTTTCTTTCCTTCCCACTGAAAAGTGTTATTCACACTGGTTAAGGCATGCAAAGGAGCTGCGATAAAAGAGAAGTTGGAAATTAATCTCCTCCAATACTAGACTGCACCCAAGAAGCTTCGGACTTCAGTCACACTTTTTGGCTTAGGACAATTTACAATTAATTCAATTTTGGAAGGATCAATCTTCAATTATCCTCCTCCCACGATATGACCTAAGTATACAAGTGCAATCTTGCCAAATTCACATTTCAACATTTTCACATACAACTTTTCCCTTTGCAAAGTATCCAATACTTGTTTCACATGCATGACATGTTCATCCCAGGTTCTGCTAAAAACAAGAATGTTGTCTAAATATACAATCACAAAATCATCCAGGAAAGGCCTGAATACATCATTCATCACACGCATGAAAGTTGTCAGAGAATTGCAAAGCCAAAATGACATAACTAACCACTCAAACAATCCTTGTTTGGTTTTAAAGGCATTCTTCCATGCATCATGTTTTGTAGCCCTGATTTGATGATATCCATTGCACAAAACCAACTTATTCAAATAAACAACATTCTTCAATTGATCAAGTAAATCATCTATGCGAGGAAGAGGGTATTGATTTTTCACCGTGATTTTATTTAAAGCCTAGTAATCGACACACATTTTACATGTGTCATATTTCTTTGGAACCATCACAATCAGAGAACCACAAGGAGATGAACTGGGCCTCATGAACCCTTGATCCAATAAGCCTTGTACCTACTTCTTGATCTCTATCATCTCTACAACTAACATACTGTACATGCCCAAATTATGAAGAGGAAAATTGTAAGGTCCTCTCTAACATAACCTGGAATTAATTAAAATTTAAACATAGAATTGATTTTGATAATTTCTTTATGGTTTATATTCAACAAACTAACAAACTAACAGTTCATGGTTCAACAAATTCAAATGAGCAGCATGATATAAAACTCATATAAAAAAAAAAACATATACAACATAGTAAAATAATGAACCATCATAACGATAATGACATGCAATAATAATGAACATAAATACCTCTCAAGTGATGCTATTTCCCACTTTGTCTATCCAAGCTGCTCTGCCCAAACTCTGACCAAGCTACTCTACCCAAACTCTGCCCAAAACTGAATCTTTCCTCCCAGCCAGCTAGGAACAGATCCTATCCGTCTCCCTAGATCCAGGATTGTGTAAGGATTCCTGGCCCCTGAGCCCAAAAATCCTAGCAATCGATGCTCCCCTATGAAAGTCCAAAAAATTCCTCAAGCCAAAAACCAAAAATACAGTTTTCCAATCCCTCCCCTGGAAAATTCTCCAAAACAATCTCCTAATCTCCCCCAAAAATTCTCCCTGCCCCCCCCCAAAATCAAAATGTGCCCCTCTCGAATGTCTTTGCCCCCTTATATTCTCTCCGTACATTCACCACCTCTCCTCCCCTTATCTCTCCATTCAATTCCAACCACCTTATCCCTCCATTCAATGCCAACCATCCTTCAATACATTAAGTTTTTTTTTTTTAATTTATTAAACTTTAATTCATTCCCCAAATATTTAATGAGTTAATTAATTAATTAATCGATTAATAAATATACATTAAACAATAAATAAATAAATAAATAATTATTATTATTAACAAATAATAATTAATTAATTAATATACATTAGGACAATTAATTATTTAATTAATTAAACTTAATAAACCTTAAACAATTATTTAACTTTGACAATTAGTTATTTAACTAGGAGTGTTACATACACCCACCCTTCAGGAAACTCCATCCCGAAGTTAAAGTATTTTATGATGCAAGGGAAAAGACACTTGGTTCACACATTCATAACAAATAATTGACATTATTAGTAAATAAGCCATGAAAACTCATACATACTAGTGTACATGTGCAAGAAATGCATGTGTATCTAGTACATACAAGTCTCATGCATGTACTAATAACAATAACTATCATCTCTATAGTAATTTCCATATGCATCCAATCCATTCAACAAGACTATTCATTTTATAAAGGACAATAAACCAATCAATGTTTGTGAAATCCTTTAATTACAATTATCTAGCTCAACAATGTTATTTAGACAATTGTAGTTTAGTTATATAATTATGAATATTCATGTATACCCATTTTATTTTTAGAAGGAAAAACAATAAATTCCACCATAAGACAAATCTCCATACACTCTCAACTATTTGTACTCATCCTTCCTCCCTAACTTACTTCCATATTCATTCCTATCCTTCCTCTGTTGGACTATCTTGGAGCATCAGCTATATTGACCTAACTCCAAATAGAACCTGTAAGCGGAAGTGTCACTATTATGACCAAGCTTCCCCAACAGGCAATTGACAGTCATCATCACACATCTAGGGGAGCGTGAGCTAACACCGTCCTCCCATGACTTCAGGTTTTGGAGGATACATGGTGGGAAATGCCTCCACCCCTCCTAACATGACTAGGGTCCACACCCTACAATGGAATATACAGTGGCACCGTGTTGCTGGGAGTTTTTTCATCGTTTATTTAGTTTTGGGTAGTCTCACCACCTGAAATCCTGCATTGGTCCACATATCATAGCAATGCATCCAAACCAACATAATTTCACATACAAAGATTCATACCATATTGTTTCTCAGTCATTGGTCATGATATCCACTTTCATTATCATTATCCCTTGGCTATTTCATAGCCCAATGACCTGTAGATTAGTCTGTAACAAAAACTCATACACATCTATGAATTATTATCATGTAATTGCATACAACTAAAATCTCAATTCGGTATCCCCGTACCAACAAATTTAACATCAAATTTTTCAAGTTATAAATAGATCTCATAATATCCCATAATTCAATTAACGTTACCCATTCATAGAATTATCATTTACATAATAGATTGCATCATATCCTACATCATTCAAATAGCATTTGAACCTTCATAGGATTCTCATTCACACAATATATCGCATCATATCCATCATCATCAATAACAATTAAACATTCATAGAATTTACATTCACATAGTAGATCGCATCATATCCAACATTATTATTCAAATACATTTAAACATTCATAAAAGTTCATACGTCTTAAAAGTTCAAGTGTATCATTTGATAGTTTCACTGTGAATAGAAAMTAAAGGTGTTTAGGCCTTAGGTAATCCTGGATGTCTAAGTCAAAAGGTGGTGTTACATACACCCAACCTTTGAGAAACATATTCTCAAGGTGGTAAAAAAAAGTGAGGGAAAATCTCATCGTAATGTCTTGGCATCTTCCCAAGTAGCAGATCCTGGACTATACTTGTCCTACTAAACCTTAACTTGGTCTACCAGACGGTTCTTGAGTTGTCGGACTCTACGGTCCAATATACGTAACAGTTCTACYGTGAGGGTTCCCATGTCTRATACCTGTAATTCCTTCCAATTTAGTTTATGTGATTCATCARCAACATAATGACGTAGAATAGATACATGAAAAACATTATGAGTTCTATGCAAGTGGGGTGGCAGTACGAGACGATAAGCAACGGGTCCAATTTTCTCTTGGATTTTGAGCAGTCCTATAAATCAAGGTGACAACTTTGTCCCCTTCTCGAACCGAATTGTACTCTTATTAGGCTTGATACGAATGAAAACCTGATCTCCCACTTTATAACTTCGATTAGTCCTGTGTGCATCCACATAACTTTTCTATCTATCATGTGATTCCTTTAGTATTTGCCTAACCTGAATCACCTGCTCCTCCATCTCTTGAATCAATTCTAGCCCAACTGTTACTCGATCTTCTAATCTATCCCAACTCAATGACGTTCTGCATGGAATTCCATACAGAGCTTCATAGGGTGGCATTCTGATGGAGCTATGAAAACTGTTATGGTAGGCAAACTCTACCAAAGGTAGGTACTTCTCTCAATGGGTTTGATTATCCATGACATACATCCTAAGAATGTCTTCCATGACTTGATTTACTCTCTCAGTCTGCCCATCTATTTCAGGATGATAAGTTGTGCTTAAGTTCAATTGGGTCCCCAACACTAACTACAAACTTGTCCAAAACCTAAAAGTAAATTTGGAGTCGCTATCTGAAATGATCTTCCTAGGTATCCCGTGCAAATGGATGACCTCACTTACAAACACACATGCCACATAAGTGACATCGTAAGTGTCTCTAACCAGAATAAAATGAGTAGTCTTGGTTAACTTATCAACTATCACAAGAATGGCATTGTGTCTATGAGATGTGAGTGGGAACCCCACAAAAAAATCCATAGAAATGACTTCCCATTGGACATAGTAACATCATGTGGTTGTAGGAGGCCTGTTGGGTGGTGGTGGTAGGATTTCACTTGATGACACTCTAGGCACTTGGTGACGAAATGGACTACATCATGCTTCATGCCTACCCATAAGAAGAGATTCCTCAAGTCTGCGTACATCTTCTTCACACCCAGATGCGCACAATAAAGTGCTCCATGGGCTTCCTTCAGTATGATGCTTTGGATATCCCCACCTTAGGGGATGTACATCCTTCCTTGATATCTTAATAGTCCATCTGCTTCCAGACTATATCCTTCATACTTTGGATCTAATTGCCTCCCACTATGGAGGTTTGAAGTAACCTTTAAATACCAACTATCTCCTTGAAGTTGCGTCAACACACGTTCCCTCAGATTGACCTTTAAGGGTACCAAGGAGAAGACATGTGGTCTCCTACTCAAGGCATTTGTAACCACATTTTCCTTTCCCTTGATGTATGAAATACCAAAATCGTACTCACTCAAAAACTCACTCCATAACCTTTGCCTGGCATTCAGATCCCTTTGAGTGAAGAGATGTTTTAAACTTTGATGTCCCATTTTGAGCTCAAAGTTTCTCCCCACAAGATAGTGCCTCCAAAGTTTCAAAGATATCATTACAAATGCCAACTCTAAATCATGAGTAGCATAAATATCTTCATGTTTCTTCAACTTCCTTGATGCATAAGCTATCACTCCTCCATCCTGCATTAGCACAGCCCCCATTCCTTGCTTCAAGGCATCTATACAGACTGTGAAGTCCTTTTCCATATCTGGCACTAAAAGAATTGGTGCACTAGTTAGTAATCTCTTAAGATCGATGAATTCACTATCACATTCTTCTGTCCAGTCATACCTGACCCCCTTGTTCTACAAAGTGGTGATGGGTTTCACTATTTTAGAGAACCCCTCCACAAATCTTGGATAATAACCTGCTAGCCCCATGAAACTTCTTACCTCATGGGCATTTTTCAGCACTGGCCATTCCATAATGGCCTTTACCTTTTCTGGGTCCACAGAGATTCCTTCACCGAAAATGATATGACCTAAATAGTGGATTTATTTTTGGAAGAAGGAACACTTCGACAACTTCCCATACAATTTGTTCTCTCTAAGGCAGGACAACACCACTCGTAAGTGTTCCTCATGTTCTCTTTCATTCTTGGAATAGATGAGGATGTCATCTAGAAAGACTTGTACAAAACGGTCTAAGTACTTCCAGAATACACCATTCATGAGGCTCATGAATACTGCTAGCGCATTGGTCAATCCGAAAGGTACTACAATGAGCTCGTAATGTCCAAACCGAGTTCAAAATGCAGTTTTAGGAATATCGCCTTCCTTAATCCTTAACTGGTGATACCCTGATCGCAAATCAATTTTTGAGAATATTGTTGCTCCTTTCATCTGATCAAATAGGTCATCTATTCATGGAATTGGGTACCTATTTTTCACTGTAGCATGGTTCAAGTCCCTGTAATATATAAACAGTCATAAGGAACCATTCTTCTTCTTCACAAAAATTATTGGTGCACCCCAAGGTGAGACACTGGGCCTTATTATCCCTAAGTCCAGTAACTCTTTCAACTGCATTTGAAACTCACAAAGTTCTGGCGCTGTCATCCGATACGGAGTCTTGGAAATTGGTTCTGCACCAGTTTTTAGCTCAATAGTAAAATCAAGCTCACTCTCAGGAGGAAACCCTGGTAACTCATTCGGAAAAACATCCTTAAATTATGACAATACCGGGTACTGATCTAAGGAGGGTCCCTTCCTTTCATTCACTGCTTCCACTACATACAACCGACATCCTTTCCTCATGCACCTCTTAAACTTCATAGTAGAGATAAAGTGTAGAGACACCTGTCTCTGTACATCGTCGATCTCTACTTGTCTTCCTTCATCGTCGACACAAAGCACCCTTTTTGCAAAAAAATCTACCAAAACTCGATGAGCTTCTAACCAATCCATTCCAATGATTAGGTCATACGTCCCGAGAGCAGTGATGTATACCTTCAACCTGGTAGTACACACTCCCAGGCATATTAGACAATTATCAGTTCTAGGTCATACTGCTTGTTTTTCCCCTAAAGCCATCTCAACTTTTTTAAATTCATCGTGCTCGTAGGCTGTCAACCCACTCTTTTCTAATGCAGAAGGTGAAATGAAACTATCTATAGCGCCAGAATCAAATAAAATCTTAACATTGATATGATTTAGCATACCTGATGACTCCACCAGTGTGGATTGATGTTCTACCTAGCGATTATTAACCGCTGCGTAAATCTGGTGGTTGCCACTTGCTCTTCCCATCGGGGCCTTTCCTTATCTATGCACAAATCCTGATTATAACTATGGGCAATCACACTGGTAATGGTGTCCTCCACATCCCCAATATGTAACACAATATTGAACCTGCACACTGCTCTGTGATGGTCTCTAAAATGAGTTCCTTCCCTAAATCAATATATGACATTCATATCAACCACCTTTATAATATGAAGGCTCGGTGCTTGCATTGGGCTTGTGTGAACTCAGAGTTTGGATTTGGTTTAGTAGGTGCTTTGGCTTAAGGTGGTAAGTAGGTTACTTGTGCGCACACACCACACTTATAATTAATTATTTATTATTATTATTATTATAAATATATATATGTTTTTTTTTTTATAATTAAATCTAAACACTCACCCTTAAATTAAATAAAAATCCTATTTATTTTATTATTTAAACTTAATTTATAGTTTATTGGTTTATTTTTATAATTTTATATATATATATATATATGTGTGTGTGTGTGTGTTTTTTAAGAAATTGTTATAATAAAGAAAAGAGAATAAAAAAAAATTATTTGATAAATAAATAAATAAAATGAACTTACCCAGCAGGTAATAACGTGTATTTTGCATGCGCTCCACGTGTTACTCCCACTTATTTCTGGAAAAAAAAATGATCATTTAAACCCTAAACATTACTATTCCTTTTTCATTTGTTGGGTCGTCTGGTGTGTTTTCACACCGAGGGTGAAGGTGGGAGTTAGGATCGAACAGGGTCTGGTTCCTCCCTCAGTCTTTGTCGCTGAGTTATGGTTCTCTGTTGGTCATTGGTGCTCGAGGGGTATGGATCCGTGGGCTCTCCTCGGTGTGGCTCTTCTACAAGACTTGAAACCATGCAAGGCCTTCTCCCTTGGTCGTGACTTGGGGACTAGCATTTACCTTCTCCTGGTTGCGGGCCGAGTGGTTAAGGTGTGTGCCTTGCTAAGTACATGGGGTTTCCCCACGAGAGTTCAAATATCTCAGGCAATGTTTCCTGTTTCTTGTGTGCCTCATTTGTTAGGGTTCACTCGGACAGATTCCGAGAGTTCAAATCTCTTAGGTGACATGTTTTCTCCCACTTTTGTGTGCAGAGGATCGTTTCCTACGTATTTTTCCTATGGCTTGAGTGCTGGAGGGATGCGTAATGCATTGTAAAATCCCCCTTGTGGGCTCGTCTTCCATGTGGCTTACAGATTTGGGCACTTGGTATCGAATTTGGTGCGTTGGGTTGTTTTTGGGTGCTTAGATAATATCTCCCGAACTTGTCTTCAGTGCTTAGTCGATTTGATAATTGGAGATTAGGCCCAATAATTTTTATTCCATTTATTGTTCTAAGCAGTTAGCAGAGAGATTCTCAGAAAACGCACCTCTCTAAGGTTCGTATCTCTCCATGGGAGGACTTCAATGGTTCCCTATTCTAATAGGAATACCAATGGTATCGGTATCGCCTTCCCAGAGTTAACCCACAACCTTGTTTAATTTTTTTTTGTCAGCTCTCCACAGTTTTCTAGCCTTTGTGAAGGCAATACACTGGTAGGAGAGGTCATTGGTTTGATTCCTTCTACTCCACACTTTTTTTGGCCGGGTAGCTCATTCCCAAGCCTAAAACTTCAATACCCAACTATTCGTTTGATTCAATTTTTCATTCAAAGCATCAAAATGATCGAACGACGATGTTGGTGCGAGGCTATATCCTTGAACAGTAGGCGCTTGGCACTGGATTGTATGTCCACACGTTGTGCACAATAAAATTGCCCTGTAGGATTCTCCTCCATGTGACTTGGTTTGGTGCTTGGCACTTGTGCACTGGCTGGTGTTTGGACACATAGAGCACTTGCAATGCCCCTCGTGGGGTCTCTCTTGATGCCTGGTGTATGATGTTGTAGACTAACAGGTCGAGGGTTCTATTACCATTGACTACTATATACCCATGGCCTTTTTAACTATTGTACCTATCACCTTTTTTTGGTGTCTTTAATAGTTTAAATAGCTACATGTTGCCTAATCTCGAACACCTCTCAATGATCGAGTTTGAGTGCGTATCATTATGATTCCCTGCAGTTGAGTAGGTCGATCTATGAGGTAAACATGGAGTCAAGTTTTTCTTTGAAACAATAATCTACATTGTATGCTGAGTAATAAATTAAATTTGGGTGTTTATAAGTTTGGTAGGATCTCTAATTCCTTTGCACAACAGGAAACTTTGTAGTTTGGTTTTGATGATAGTCATAATACAGCTCTGAAATATGGTTAAATATAGAACATATACATGATTTTAATCTGACCTTTAGTCCACGACTTCACTCAATCACTGTTTAATTTACAGAAAAATATAAAATAGCTTTCATTCAATAAATTACCCTGTCCGCATATCATAGCATGTAAACTTGCTTATTTTTATTTATTTTTATATATATTGCCTCTTATTTTTGATGGCTTGTGTGTGGTGTATGGAAGGTGTGCTTAATAAGATAAGTATAGTTGGTTTTCCTATCAGTTCCAGGGTCTATGTTGTGTGTGCAACTACAAAAATTCCATGAGTTTTTATTTTCTGAACTGGTAACTTATTTGCATGCTTGACTATGCCCCTTTTGAATCAGGATATGTTGTTCCCCAATGACTCAGGCATGCCCTTAGGAAAAACTGTTTCAATCATGTCTAGAATACTTTTGCATTCTTGAGCAACTTCTGTTAGATGACCAAGACTTTGCAGTGACACTTCCTCAAGTATATCGCCTCAAGCAATAGGCTAGCTGCATGTAGTGAAACTAAATGGGATGGTTCTTGGTGTGATCGACCTTGTTTAGAATGAGCCTTTTATGAAATAGAAGACCGTAAGCATTGTTTTATAGCATGTAATTCAATTCCCTCAAATACCTGCAAGGAAGCCTCAATGTTTCCTCTTTGATACTCTAATCTTCCTAATAGAGCTCTAGCCTCCTCATAATTTAGAGATAATGCCTTACGGACTGAAGACTCAGCTTCCTCAATGTTTCCTTCATCAAGTTTTGTTTCAACCTCAGTTTTTTTAGCAGAGAATCCATTGGCAGAGACCTCTTTACAAGCCATCACATCCTTGGATAGACCGCCTTCCTCTACCCCAACTTGTTCCCTTGAATAGGTACACAACATTTTGAACAACACGTTTTTGAGTCGAGGCGTCCACCAAGTCAAATTGACATAGCATTTACCGAACCACCTCTCAAGTGATGCTCCTAAGAAATGGATTTTTTTAGAAGCTAAGAAAATCCATACAAAGTTGCATCACTGAGGGAATAATTGAATAAGGGATAAAAATTTGCTAAAAATTGTTCTTTGTTTGTTTTTTTATTGAGATCACTCCTAAGTGGTGTCCTTGGATAGACTTGACAGGTATATAACCAACAAGGAGCTTGATCTTGAGGCAGTTGAAAGGTTACCACCAGGAAAAGAGCTTCCAGTTGCGGTTGAAAATGGTACTTTCTTTTGGGGTGAAGATATTTTTAATATATAATTTCTACCTCCTTCATGGGTCATGCATAATTAAATTTATTTTTTGTGCCGTTATTACAGGTGAGGCTTCTTTCAGGTTCGCACAGATTTTCTTTTTTGGTTTTCAAAGATTATTGATATCAGGTCATTGATGACAGGAAGGAGGGTTTCCATGGTATCTTGCTATAATAGGGGCCTTTTTGCATTGATCAAGTTTCCTGGGCCTTATTATCCCTATTGGGGACACATATTTCTTCCACACTTTGCGAATGGTGGGTTGTGGAGAACACTTTGGTTTATCCACATCCGGTATAAAAGTCAATTCAAGACCGTAGAAGAAGAAACCAACCTTGGGACAAATTTTGAATAAGAAAAATAGGTTAAGCACAGGAAAGGACTTGGGGATTTGTCTCTTTGCTTAAGTAATTATTTTGTATTAATTTTGTATTTCATAATCTTTTGTTCAAGGGTAGAATTGATATATATATATAAAGAAAGAAAATTCAGTTGTAGGTAGGCCCTTAAGGCTCCAGTGCTTCAAACTGAAGCTCTGATACCATGTGTAAGGTCCTCTCTAACATAACCTAGAATTAATTAAAATTTAAACATAACATTGATTTTGATAATTTATTTACGGTTTATATTCAACAAACTAACAAACTAACAGTTCATGGTTCAACAAATTCAAATGAGCAGCATGATATAAAAATC
>SNQJ01S0014408.1:55148-79299 GCA_010110895.2 Picea sitchensis | reverse complement strand
TGGAGGTTTTCCCCTTGAAGAGGCCTGTGAACATTGATTTCTAAATCAAAGTGTTATTTCTGTTGTTCTTCTTATATCATTACTGTGTTATTGTGGAGATTATGCTGGTTATATTACTGTTATTCTGCCATTTCAACATTTTATTTCTTTTCTGCATATTTATTATATCTAGTATCTTGCAGTTTTATTTCAAAATAAAAATAAAATATAACATATAAAATAAATCTAATAAAAGTTAACTCGGAAATGAGGGAAAAACATTCACCAAATTCAATTCCCTCTACCTGGGAAGAACATTTTTATACTAATCGAGCTTTGTATTTCTCCACTTTCCCTTCTTCATTTAACTTCTTCTTAAACACTCGTTTGTTGAAAATGAAATTTATTCCAGTTGGGAACTCAACTAGATCTCATGTCTCATTCTTATCCAAGATATACATCTCTTCAACCATGGCCTTCTTCCATAGTTTACTATCCTATGAATTCACTGCTTCCCTGACAGTTCTGGGATCATCAACAGTAATAGATAAATAAAAAATAACACAAAAATTAGGTGGACAATACCTTTCTAGTTTCCTTATTTCCCTCATTTATCTCCTCAATATTGGAGTATGAGGCTCTTCATATTTTTCATCACATAACTCAAACTCTATTTTCTCAGGTTCTTCTTGCATTGGTAGAAATTCCTATTTGGGATCATCTTTAACCTCTCTAAAAACAACATCCTAACTATAAATAGTATTCTTAGTTTATGGATACCAAATATAATAACCTTTCATACCATATTTATAACCAATAAAGATACACTTTTAATATTTATTATCCATCTTAATCTTATTTTCCTTTGGAACATGTACATAAGAATCACAACCAAACACTCTGCGATGTTCAAGAGATGGTTTCTTACCATTCCATACCTCATGAAGAGTTTTTTCCACCAATGCTAATGGGGGTGGTCTATTTACCAGGTAACATGAAGTACCCACTACCTCTACCTAGAATTCTTGTCCAAAAACATATGTCACTCAAAGCAACCAAAAAAGAACAAAAACTTAGCACCTGAGAAATATGGTTCCTTTAAGGTGTTGCAAAGTATTGTTAGTATGGATTACAAATTGGATTTGTTTTCATATTCACATATACATCTAGGATTCCATGTTTCTTCTTTAAATAAAGTAATCCATGACAAGATCCTAGCTCAGACCATTTTGTAAAAGCTTGATGAAGAGGGAAAAACATACTAGAACCTAAAGTTGTATTTGAAACATAAATTAAAAAACTATGGAATCGAGCAATTACTAGGTACTTCATCAAGTGGAAGAACATGTTAATAGAATATGAAACCTAGGAACATGAGCTCTTCATACAAAGGAATGCTCATCTTATCAATAATTGAGGGAAACACTTTTTTGAAGGAGTGGGGTAGATTAATCCCTTAGGACATGGGTCATTACATTTCTATTGTAAAATTGTTGTTGTCATTGTTGGTTAGATAAGATCATTATATGTAATTATACAAATTGTCTCCTATATATACCAAGGAGATCTATTTTTATCAATTCTGAATATTTATTTGTAAATATAATGTGTAAAGGAGGTTAACCTCACAAAGTGGAATTGTTATTTATTCATTTTTGTTTATCATTCACAAGGTGAAACATTACTTATTTTTTCTATCTTTATGATATTTGTGATATTTTATCCATAACAAATCCATTGAGTGTTTCATGTTTACTGTTTGAAGAAAATGGCAGGTTTGAATTGCTACATTTAGAGAATCTTCTTTAAACTTGATGACGAGAATTCCATTTGTTTACAAATGGAGGAAGTATTAGAGATATGGGAGCATAGATTGCACCAAATCACTATCTAGGAATTTATTATACAATGAAAGGGCGTTGTTTGATGTAGTCCTAGCTAGAAAGAAACGTGATTTTTGGAGGAAAAACATGCAGAAGACAGCTAGAAGAAAAAGAAGCAAGTGTGATAGAAGGAGGCAAAGTGCACGTGCAAGGGAGACCTAACAATGCTAGGGTTAGGGTTTTTGTAATGTATTGTAATGTTTGATGAGACGAGGACATAAATAAGTAGTACTTAGGCAATGGAAGAGGACAATGAGTGGGGGTTATAGAGAGGACATACAGAGGGAAAGAGAGAGAGAGAACTGTAAGAACTGTATGACTCATTCCATGGGTGAGCTAAGTCAGGGTTGAGTGACTCTATATCGAGGGTTAGATAGTAGGCTGAGGATCCTGGTGTGATCTAGTCAGCCCCGCAAGGATCAAGGAGCCCGTGGGAGAGAGGAGGAACTAACACTATAACCACACGTAGGTTGATATATTTCTAAACTATAATAAAATATTGAGAGCCATATCTTTGTGGACATAGCCCAGCGGGGTGTACCACAGTAATACAATGTTATGTGAATGAATGAATGCATCTTTATGTATGATTAATTGATGATTGTGAGATAAATGAAGCACTAAGTAGATATGGTATTCCACATGCATGCATCAAATGAATTTTATAACTAGATGTTAGATGGACTTAATAAAGTTTACGACACAAAACCAAAGATATTGATTAGTATCAGGTTGCAAACAACTGAGTATTGTAGCCACTGATAGAGCTATCTCAGGTGAGACTGCGTAGTACACTCTGTGTGCTGCGTTTTCTTCTAGTTTACCAGAGGGGCCGATAGTTTTATCGGGATTTTGTTGGGAAGCTTACTAAATATGAGTCAGGGTCAATATGTGAGGGTAAGACTAATAAAAGAGTAGATAATATAAAATCAACAAATGGTTTTGTTGTTGGTTGTGTGGAATAAAATGGGATTGAGTATATGAGATTTGTGGAGGACACGTCGGAAGAATGTCAGACCGGATCATAAGATGTTGAGGAGAATGAGAATATGAAAGGGGATGTTGAGACCGTGGAATCCCATGAAGGCATAGATAGAGAGTTGGTTGAATACAAAGGAGCTAGAGTTTGTGAAGAAAGATAACAGAAACCCAAAGTTGACACCACACAAATATCTGGACAAGTACCTATTCATCGACTTGCATGAAGTATATTTCTGTGATTTCCCACACATATTTCAGTAGTGGATTAAAATATTGAAAGAAAACCATCCTATGAATTGGATTAGACATCTAGATTGGAATCCTGAAGAGAGCGCACAACTACAATGAGTTGATAATAAGTTTACATGTGCAATAGATTTCTGGTTAGACAACACTGTTTCCAGATTTATCACAGAGTTTGTAGTAGATACAGTAAAGTCATACATTGTGGATGAACAAGATTTATTGAAAGGACCTCAAGGTAGGTACATCAGATCATTATATACTTCCATTAAGATATTACTATATAACAAAGGTGTAATGATGATGGAGTCAGAAAACTAAATTTCCCTGTGTACATGGCGGACGGGGGGAAGCACTGAAAGGAAAAGAAGAAATGGAAGGAGAAGGGGATAAAGTAAACAAGGAGGAGGCATTTAACCCCATTATTATGGATGAAGAATAGATAAAGTGTATCATGGAAACAACTGGAAAGACGCGCAGTGGAATATCCTAACAATATAAGGTGAACACCAAGAAGAGAGTCGTAGCCATGAGGGAAGGCTTGGAAATTGATGAAGAGGAGGTAGAGGATATCTAGGTTGTGGAGAATATTGAGGAAATTATGCATGCAACATATGAGAGGAATATGAGAGGTCTAAGAGTGGAAATAGAAGGCAACACTCCTATCCATATCAATGTCAGTGTGGAACCCATAAACCCATGTGCGACTAATACACCAAGAAGAAAACCACCATTTAGACAACCAAATTTTGGGAGAAGGAAGACAGTAGGAAGTACATATACACAAGGAAAAACAACTATGGGAGCCATTTCAGGAATTAGTAGTCAAGTATCTACACTGCGCGGAGATAGTAGTTCAACATTCAGAATGGAAAGACACGATCCAACCATTAGGTTACCAGAATTTAAAGGAGAAGCATCACAGGACCCAAAGAAGCACTTGTTTATCTGTGAAAAGATATGGGAAGAGAAACAAATCACATATGAAGACACTAAACCTGCACAATTATCTATCACATTAAGATATCACGCATTGGATTGCTACATGAGTTTAGCTACAAACAATCCACCAAGGAAAACCAAAACGATTGGAGATATCAAGAAGATGTTGATAAATGAGTTCCAAAATCCTAGTTCAGAGGACAAATACATGAACAAGATGACAGATATTAGAAAGAAACCAAGAGAATTTGTATGGGAAATCATCCAGATATTCAAACGACTGAAGGGAAAGCTAAAATACGTCATGATAGATATGCAACATAGGCATATGTTTGTCAATTCATTGCTCACACACTTGAAGTATTTGTTGCGACAACAAAAGTTTTAGACGTAGGAAGAGGCTTTACAAGAATCCCTGCAACTAGAAGAGAACCAATATCAGAAGACAGAACCATCCATAGAGGAGCTAAAGGAGGATATGAAGAACTTAACGTTCCATCTAAATGAGAACAAAGGTAAGGACAAAAGAGAATATGTTTGGTGTACCACATGTAGGACAGAAGGACACCATAAGAACAAATATCCAACATTCATGTAGTACATGGCAGCAGGAATGCCAAACCCATTACCTACAGAAGGAATATGGTGCGAGATATGTAAGAAATAGGGTCATGATCCATACCACTTCCCAATTATACATAAGTACCAGACAATACTGAAGAGCTCGTATAGCAATGTTTGTAAGTCAGTAGGGCACGATGACAAAGATTGCATAACCATGGACTTGATGAGGAAAAGAACATTAGATGCATAGAGGGTGTAGGTGGAAATGATGATTGGGCAAGCCCCACCTCATTTTAACCAAGTACCAGCCCCATAAAACACTGTGTAACAACATTATAACACTACACAACAACAATATAACACTGCACAACCATAGTATAATACCTCACAACCACACTATAATACCACACAGTACAACCAAGTGCCTCATTATAGCATGCTACGAGGGGATTGAGCTGGCTACAAAGGGGGAGGTAGAGAAAGAGGAGGATTTGGAAGAGGTAGAGGACCAGTGGTATGTCACAACTGTCAACAACCAGGACACTATGCAAGAGAATTTCCACTTCCACCAATGACCTATATATATTGTCGCACATCAGATCATGAAACAGAAGAATGTCTGACACTACTAGGGAAGATCCAGGAAAAGAGGAATCAAAACAATTAGAATGTTCAGTGGATTTTCATAGAAGCGAAGGATGAAAGGAGAAACATCAACATAGTTACATGGGGGGGGATAAAAAAAGAAATGACCCACTAATACAAGAGCCAATACAACACCAATGGGTGAAGAACAATTTCGAACCAAAGAAGCAGTTTGATGTGTAGAATGAGAAGGTGATATTCAATGAAGCTAGACAAGAATTCATGAATCTAGACATTTCATCAACATCAACTGCGCAACATAATAAGGCAGTACCATAGTACGAGATGCCTCCATCGTTGGATCACACCAAACAAACATAGCCCATGGGACAAGTAAGTACGATTAGATATTTTTTGCAATCCTATGTTAGACTACTAAATGATCCTTCCTCTGTTAAGGTATTAAAAAATATGCTATAAAGATGTAGCATAGAGACAGAATTAAAGTTAGAAAGAAAAAAAATCAATCACCTACATACAAGGAGGAGAACAAGTAGGGAATTCAGGATGAACACCAACATTCAAGATTTTAACATGGGAGATATTAAACTGGATTTAGGATCCGAAGTTAATGTATCACCCAAGAAGACATGAAAATGTATGGGAGAACCCACATTAGGATATTCACATGTTCATCTAAAACTAGAAAATCAACATAGATTTCTACCAATTGGGAGACTAAAAGGAGTAATGGTAGACCTGGATGGAGTGCGGACTAAAGCCAAATTTGAAGTAATTGGGATAGTGGATGGCACTGTTAGCACCATCATTTTTTCAGTTAGATTATGTCTTAGTCGATTCAGAGTCTGTGTGTCCAAGCGTGTGAGGTCAGGTACTGAATAATGAATGGGTTGAAGTCAACAAGTGGTCGGTTGTCCCTTAGAGTTGGATGTCAGAACCAAAAAATGTGTAAGGGGGTAAAGGTATTTTCTCTAAGAGACGGGTCCTATCAGAAGAGAATGTATTACATGCCTAAGGTCGAGGAAAGTTGTTAAATGGAAGTTGCACCGACAGGCAAAGTGACCATCATCATCTCATTATGAAGTTGGAAAGAATGAAAAATCATGTTGCTCGTATCACATATGCTCTGCAACTCTTATCATTTGTACTTTGCACACTCCGAAGTGTACCCATCGTGCGGATGTACTGAAAAAATCTTCAAACCTACTTCAAAACCTCTAGTCACCATGGATTCAGTGTCCCCTGGAATGTTTTCATCTCTCGCCTGCTCGATTATAAATTCTGAGCGCTCTTCATGTATTATGTTCACCAAAAAACTTCAAAACCCACTTCAAAACCCTCTAGTCACCATGGGATCCAGTGTCCCCTGAATGTTTCTCATCTCTGCCCGTCTGGACATAAATCTTGAGCGCTCTTCATGTATTATGTTCACTATCTAAGTTTATGCATTGGATGTAATTTGTAAGGTAGCTAGAGATGTAATTTGTGAGGGTCTATAGTGCGATAATAGTGGATATCATTCAATGTAAGGTGGACTAGGTCCACTATATTATTAAAATAAGGCCCACTATGGTAGTTAGATATAATAAAATGGGTAATTAGATATATAATAAATGTAAGAGGACTCTTAGAAGGTTCTACTCTAGAAGATTCTCCTAGAATGTTCTTAGGGTGATGGTAGCACTATATAAAGCGGGGTTCAACCAATGTAATGAGACATTAAGAGAAGTATTGTATTTGAGCGTGTAGCTCATTGGAGGATGCCCCCTCGAAGAGGCAAGGAACAAGAGAGGATCCCTCTCATAATAGGATCCATTGTATTGGTGCTGTCCCACCCCTGCTGGGTCTCGGTAATAATAAAGCGTGGTTTCTTCTATCCGTTTTGTGGATCATTTGTGTATTCAGTATTTGTGGTACTTATATTTGTAGATCTATTTTGGTTCCTAACAAGTGGTATCATCAGAGCACCTCTCCCTATAAAATACTGTGGGCAACATTTTATTTTTGTAGATTTTTTTCGAGAAGAAAAAGAGGGCCGTGAAATTACATAACCTTTGGCATATTTTGGTGAAAACTGAAGAAAAATGTTGTATATATAAGTTCCTCTCGTGAAAACACCCAATTTGAAAAACAAATCGTCCGAAACAGAGTTCGAAAGGTCACGATATTGAAGTTTTAAAATCTGCAATTTTTCTCGGTTTTTCCGGACGGGCGACGGGACGGTTTTATTTATGTAGCAGCTAGGAGGCCGAATCTTTTCAAACAAATTAGATCTTGAGTTCCTCCTACAATTTCACCCAATTTCAAAAAACAACTCAGCTTGAAACGGAGTCCCAGAAGTGAAGTTATTGACATTTTAACTTTCAACAGTTTTTCAAGGCTTTTCCGGAAAAAGCCTTGATTTTCTGCCGTAATTTATTAGGTGAGTTCATAGGATGCCTGTGATGGCTATTTCTTCTCAAAACCTTAAACAAATTCTTGAATCATTCAGTTCAAATTGTTTCACACATTGGATGACAGGATTGGATGTGATTGTACATGGCTCATTTACAGCCCCACAGACGGCCTCAATGATAGTTTCTCTGAGTATTCAAGATTCATTGAATAACATGCAGAGAGATTTCTTATGGAGAGTCTCACTGGATGAATATATAATCAAGAAATATATTCTTTGGTATGATTTTGAGGCAGGACAGATGATTACATATGGATAGTTGTTGGCCTTTGGGATGACAACCACTTCTGCATGCATTTGATGACTCTACCCAACCTTCCTGTAGAGAACATCAATGTCCCAAATCAGAAGCTTAAGCACAAGATTCAATCTACATGTTCCCATAAAGTGCTGGTATTATTCATTCCAGATTCTACTACGACCACTTTCCACTATGTGTATGAACTTCCTATTTGGATCCACATCATAGGTGTCAGTCTTTGGGAGCAATTGGCTCTTGATCTCCTGGTTGGGTTCCAAAATCCTCCACGGGGAGTTCACATAAGCATCCTTTGGACATTGGACCCTGGTTTACAATGGTGGCTGGACTACTTCATCATGGTGGATTTTCTACATGCTGGGACCTTGGTTCTTCAGTCTCTTCAGCATTATGGTCCACAAATATCCATTGGACCCTGGTATATAGTTGTACACTCTGCTGAGGGACAACGCTTGCTAAGGGGGATGGACCTAAAGTAGCTAGAGAGAGCAGGGGCCCGTGAGGGTCCATAGTGACAATAGTGGAGGTCATTCAATGTAAGGTGGACTAGGTCCACCATATTATTAAAAAAGGCCCAAATGGCGGTAGTTAGATATAATAAATGTAATTAGGATATAATAAATGTAAGAGGATCCCCTAGAAGGTTCACCCTAGAAGATTCCTCCTCTAGAATGTTCTAGGTGATGGTAGCAATATATGTAGCAAGGTTCAAGCACAATGAGACATAAAGAGAAGCATTGTATTTGAGCGGTATCCTTACTAGGGAGGTTTCCTCCTCAAAGAAACAAGTGAACAGGAGAGGATCACTCATAATAGGATCCATTGTATGGCGTTTCCCCAACCGGGTTGGATTTGGTAATAATAAAGTTGTGGTTTTTCTATATTGTTCTTCATATTTGTTGTGGTGCTTTTGTGTTCAGTATTAGGTTCTTAACAAGTGGTATCAGAGAACTCTTTCCTTGGCCAAAGAAGGAAATATTTGTTTTCACCTTGTAGAATTTTTCTAAGGAAGAAAAAGAGTATGGAGTAACTTCCCCTGTGTTCAGATATAAAGCTTTACGAGTAGAATTTGGAAACAAAAATTGGTATTTGAATTCCTGAAAGATACTTTAATTTCAAAAAAAAAAATAACCAACCGAAACGGAGTCTGGGAAGTAAAGTTATGAGCATTTTAAATTCAGCAGTTTTTCTCAGAAGTTTTTCCGAAAAAACGCTGATTTTCCTGGGTTGTAACTTATTGTTCTATCTTTTTGGGTTTTTCATGGAAAGATGTATTTTACAGGGAAATGTGGATGGCCTCTAGTATTGAGTCATTCAAATAAATAAAAGAAAATAAACATGGGAAGATACTTGGCCCCATTGGGTACATCTCAAATTGTAAGGTGATGCTGCCATTTGGTGGAAACCACTTGATTATAATACAGACCCCTTCCAAATGTAGAATTCTAAGTTCATTGTTAGACAAGTGGTTCCAAGGAGAAATAAGGATAAAGAGAGAACGCGAGTTTATTTCAAGGAAAAATCTATATTACAGGTTTATGGCTGTATTCATAAAGAAAAATATCGCTGTTTCTATTAACCCAAGTTACATGCAATCTATTAACCAACTAAAAATTTTATCAATTTTTAGTTGGTTAATAGATTGAAAGTTCCAATAAAGAATATTCAAAACACACATGTTGAGGGTGGAAATGTTCAAATTTTAAAGATCGAAGATTACCATGGATAAATATGTACTACATTCAGATTTTTATGCTATGGATATGGGATGAAGTGGATATTGTTTTGGGATATCCTTTGATAGAATCATTGGGTACCATTATTATTAATGTGCAAAAGAAGTTTTAAAGTTGTGGTACAAAAAAAAAATCAAGATTGCAGGATGTGTCTCTTAGTAAGAAAAGGATGACCTGAGGCTAAAGTAAAAGAAGGCTTCCACCAAAGCTTGAACCGGTAGATACATTCTCCATTAAGGATAAGGAAGCAAAACTTCAAGAAAGACATAAATCGTGAAGCTAAGGAGGTCATTGACCCAAAGGCACAAAGTGTTGCAAAAAAAAGAACAAATTCCTACAAAAACTGTAGGAATTTGTATATCGCCATCCACATCATATAGAGATGCAAAAAGTCATCAAGGTAAGGGCATTTTCAAGGAACACATTTATGCACTAGCAGTGCAACTTACGTGAAAGATAAAGATAAAGATAAAGCAGAAACCATGTAGAGAAATATAAGGGTGGAAAGGTATGATAGACATCATGTTTGACATCCATTGGGATGGATGGATGGCTATACTTGGTACCGCCTGGCTAAGCATTTTGAAGGTCGGTCATATTAGCGATTCTTCCTCATGTTTCGAGGGACAAACATGCGAAGGGGATGGAACGTAGTACACCTAGAGGTAATATGGGCACCTAGAGGTATCCAATGAGAATGTAGTTATGTGCTATTAGTGGAAGTCAATTAATATATGAAAATCTGGTCATTCAATGTAAGATGAACTAGGTCCACTAATAAAGGCCCAACATGGTAGTTGGACAATAATGTGGGAGAAGGCTCTCTAGAAGGTTCTAGAGATTGGGAGAGCTATATAAAGAAGTGTAGGTAAATGTAATGAAACATAGTGAAGAATATTGTGATTGTACCAACAAGGATTGTTTGAGAAGTTTTATCCTTCCATGATCAATATATGGTGTTACCCCACCTCAATGGTTTTCTCCGCTTCTGTGTTCAGCAGGAATGGTTTATGGTTTATTCTTGGTATTATTGAATTATATTTGCAGATCTAGTTAGGTACTCCTCCTAACATAAATTATTCTCCCAAGCCCAGTCAATTGATATTACCGTGATTTGGCTCAAGCCAAATCCACGCTAAGTTCGCAATTAAATATGCTGTAACTACGATGAAATCCCAAAACATAAGGAACGTGCATGAAGTGGTAACTGTTGGGTTCGAAATTCAGAGATTGACATTGGTCAATGAAGATCCGGAGGTCAGAGAATGTTTTGAGAAGGTCATATGCATGACCTTTTGCATAAAAATCCAAGGGTTTAACATGAAACTAGCAGGACAGTTCGCACTCAGGTTCGATGGGCCCCATGTGGTAATTGTCGGTGTCGCTTTTCAGGTGACAGAGGAAACTATATCAGCCGCAATAGAGATCCCTCCGCATGGTTGTGTTGTGGTTTAAAGGACTCCCTTTGGACAATGCCAGTTGCTACCTAAGAATTCATCAAGGAGATTGTTTAGTGGAAAGCTGGAAACAAAACATCAAGTAGATATTTGTAGGGGTTCTTTCATAAAATCCTCATGATTATTAGGAAATATTTCACTTGTGAGGGAAGGTTTGACAAAATACATTCACATCAAATTAGATCGTTGATGCATTTCATAGGAAGGAGATTGTTAAATCTTCCATTTTTCTTGCACCAAAGCCTCCGATAAATGGAAGAAAACACCCGAGCTAAAGCAGATCAGCCGAAGAGGAAAATATTGCATGTCTTGTTAATTAAATTGTTTATGGTTGAGGAGTTAAGGTGATTGGAAAATAACTGAGATTCGATTCTATTTGCAGCATGCATTCCCAAGGATTCAAAAGGAGATTTCCCTATACCTGTGGAAAGAGTAACATCACACTGCATGGAGGTTGAAGTAGGAAGGGATGCAAAGGAAGGAAGGACGTTGGAATCCCTGTCCCCCCAACAAAAAATACCCCAGAGAAGGGGCAGGCCAAGAAAGAACAAGGAAGCTAGGGAGACTCGAGTCCCGAGTGAGCCACGTGCAAAGTCAATCATCAAAGATTTACTCATGTGCACCATTCGGCTGGAGCCTGTCAAGGGCACAAGTGGATAAATATGGGGCAGAAGGAGGAGGACAAACACTGAAGGCAAAGATGTTCGTGAGCTATCGCAATAGCTAAAGAAAGAAAAAATTGCTATTGATGAGCTATACCAGAAAAATAGAGAGATGAAACAATAGTTAGTAGCAAAGACCCTCGAAGTATCATCATCACAAGGCTGTAAGGGAAACATAACTTGGCTTAAAATATAGCTTAGGGAAGTGCATGATACAATCATACAATGGAACGAAAAACAAATGGTGTCAGAAGAAAGGAATGCGAAGCACTTCAGGGAATGTGAACCAACCATGGATAAAGTTCACGCAGCTTCATAAAACACACAAAATAAGCTTAAAGGGAACACGGTTCTACAAAGGCAAGTGATGAACTTGAAAAGGTACAACTGGTCTCTCAGGAGAAAGCTTGGAGTATCCAAACTGAAAACGAGACCAGAAGCATGATCTACCGACTTCATTTTTTGTCTCCTCAGATGTGGCACAGACTTTGTTTCCCCACGTCCTGTTTTCTACCCGAGAGTTAGGGACTCTAACAGATACTAGTGAGGAAAATATATGGCGCGCGACGATGGAATCTAATCCATTGAAAAGTACAGGTGTACATTATATGTGAGATGTTTCGAATAAAGGCAGTGTTCCCTAGCTGGGGTCATTGTTTTGGAGGCACCTACAATGGTCTGTAGTCACCCGCCACATGCATGCACCAACAAATGATCACACGGTAGAGATCAAGTCCATTACAATGTGTGGTAGGAGTCTGAAAGAACAGTTGATCATCCAGATGCTATGTCAAATGAAATAATAGACACATCACTCTCTAACGATGAGATCTTACTGATGATGCAACCAAGTACAGTCAGTTTCTATTTTTAGAAAAATGCCATTCGAAGAGCCATCTAACAGAGAGTAGTCGAAACCTAGTTTCTAGGGATAGTATTTAGAGTGTAGGATAGACCAAGAGGCACACCCTTGTCTATATATTCCATATTTTCAATGTAATCCAAGTTGGTTGGATAAAAAATGTAGATAGTGACTATTGAATGTATTTTTGATCCGATTGAAACTTAATTCAAAGGTCCTGAAGCTCTAATGAAAAGATTCTAACGGTGACATTTTGATGTATTGTATTCTCTCTTTGTGTAAGTTATTTCATCTGTTCTTTATATTCACATCTGTAATATCTGTCTAAATCAAAATATGATTTCAAATCTATAATTTCCTGCACAGTGCTCTAGATTCGCACCATTTAGATGAACCGTATTTCTTCTAAATGAAATTTGAATTCATCCCCAACAGTGCTCCGAGTTGCTTCATGTATTTTTATCTTACCACACACAATGATTTTTAACTAAATATTGTTGCTCATTTAGCCTTTATCCTCTCGAGTTCAGTCACCGAGTCATTTGTTTCTATCATTTTCTTAAATCAACTCCATAGCCCAAGGTCTTTCTTTCTTTCGCCAATAGAACCATAACTATTGTTTAAAGGTTTTAAATATGTCTGATAGCTTAAAGAAATATCCTGTATAGAGATGAAGTCTCCAAAGAGATCCCTCTCTAGGTCCAAAAGGCTATTTTCAGGCCTCAAAGTTGTTTTGTAGGTTTCCTCTGTCATTCATTTTCTCAGTCGAACGAAGTTTACAGAGCGCTAATAGGAACAACACCTTATCCGACATTACTGGGTTTGGATTGGGAATTTGATAACCAATCCATAATCAATATAAATATGCAGAATATGACCTTTGATTTAGGATAATACAGAGTCATTGCGCCATTGGACCCATCAGAAGGGGAAAGGTTTGTAGAACCTACTTGCTTGGACTTGGAGGAAATTAATCAGTTGTAAAGAACAATTTCTCTAGATGAATATTATGTGAAACCAACTGTAGAGGGGGTACTCATTTGGTGAAGCACACCTCATGTTCGTCAGACTCAAATACAAGCTTAGAAAATTGGCAGTAGAGGCTACACGATGTCTACACAAGAAGATGTGCAAGAATAAACTGCATAGTAAGATGGGTAGGTATGCAGATAAGGGAACCTCCCAGCTTCCATGGGGTGAATGAAGTAGAATAATTATTAACACAGTACGAATATGAAATATTAGAAAATTAGAGGCTCTTAGCCCTGGATATAGTGCTCAAGGAAACACCTGCAAGATGGTGGGGTGCGCACAAATAAATAGTGAAATACTGGTACCAATATAAATGCTTATTTCGCATTAGGTTTGGTGCAGAATAAGGAAGAAACCATATAGAGAAATATGATGGACAAGGAGCACCAACAGAACACTTGGAGAAGTACAAAACACTATGAAGGATGACACCACCGGAGGAATGGTCTCATCATTTTGTTCAAAAATTAGAATGTATCCCAGCAAAATGGTATGTAGACAAAGAACTTCATAGAGGAACTATGATATGGACAGTATTACAACATAATTTTATAGTGACTTTCTCATTTGAGCATGAGAACCCCAACATAGATGCAATACTGAAAAAAAATTAGAGGGGTAATATTCATTAAGGAACGATAATTCAAGATCATGAAAAATGAACAACAACAAAACATACAGACAGTAAAAGAACTATTGTCATTCTACCACGTGCAGGGAGAAGCGCCAGATGAAGATGACATGTGTGATATTCAGATTGAGGAAGTTGAAGGTGAGAGAGAAGTGGAAGGTCCACATCTGGAATCAGAAGTAATTTTTGTGCTGATCAAGGTGAAGAAATTCAACATTGGGATAGTTGAGAATCCCAAAATGGCCAGCATTGGAGACTATTGGGATGAGCGAACAGTGGAAAGTATAACATATTTATTGTGCGAGTATAGTGACATGTTCCCAACGACATTCATCAAAATGAAAGGCATAGTAAGAGAGATAGGATAAATGAATATACCTCTCAGAACTGAGGCAAGACCGATCAAAAAACGACCATATAGACTAAACCTGATATATAAACAAAAATTTAAAGTCAAAATCGATAAGATGTTAGAAGCTGGAATCATAGAATCTGTAGAGGAATCAGAATGGATAAGCCCGATGGTAGTTCAGGAGAAGAAACAAGGGGGGATAAGAATATGTGTCAACTTGAGGAAGTTGAATGATGCATGCCTACATGACTCATTCCCTACTTCCTTCACGGATCAAGTGTTGGAGAATGTAGGAGGACAAGAATCTTATTCATTCACCGACGGATTATCAGGATACCATCAGATCAAGATAGCACTAGAAGACATATACAAGACCACTGTTTCCACATAATGGGGACCCTACCAGTATAAATTCATGTTGTTTGGATTGAAGAATGAACCAACAATATTCTCCAGAGTAGTCATAGCTTCATTTAAAGATTTTATCCAGCAGTTTCTAGAGGTATATTTGGATGATTAGACAATTTATAGTTTGTTGAAAAACCATGTAGATATTTTGTGTCTGATGTTAGAAATATGTAGGTGATGTTAGATATTGTTAAATATCAATAAGTGCATCTTCGGAACACCTTTTGGGATACTATTGGGCCATATAGTATTCAAGCAAGGATTGCTAGTAGATTCTACAAAGATTACAATAATTCTTAACCTTCCACCACCAAAAATAGTCCACCATTGGGACATACAAGATACAACAATAAATCTATAAAGGGGTATGCGTAGATCACTGCGCCAATGGAGAAATTTCTAAGGAAAGACAGAAAGTTTCAGTGGAATGAGGATTGTATGCACAGATTGGACACCCTGAAAGAGAATATGGTAACCAAAATGATACTAGTATTCCCATATTGGGAAAATACATTCCACATATATGTAGATGCATCAACCATAACACTTGGAGCTATTCTAGCATAGTCAGGAGTAGGAGAATTGGACCATCCTATAGCATTTTCTAGAAAGAAATAATCAGAATCGGAGCAAAACTATAATACCACAAAAAGAGAAGGTTTAGCGATGGTCTATGTGCTTCAGAAGTTCAGACATTAATTGTTGGTAAAACATTTCAATATGTTCACAGAACCATTCAACGCTCAAATACYTCGTCAATAATCCAGTGTTGGGGGGGGAGGATTTGTYGGTGGTTATTTATGTTCCAATAATTTGACTTCGAAGTGATAGTCAAACTAGGAAAGTTGAACGTAGGACTTGATYGCCTGTCAAGGATCACAAATGGGGAAGAACCTATGAGTCTAGAGGATAAATTTCYCGACGCACAACTATTTTTAGTCCACATAGCCGATGAATACTTTGCATACATCATCCATTACTTGAGTACAAGGAATGCGCCATAGGAATTCAACACTGCGCAGAAGAAAAACTTGGTAGTCAGGGTTGCARACTATCAATCGATTACAGGACACTTATACAAAACGGGTGCAGATAACATATTGAGAATATGTGTGCTAGAAAATGAAAGACCAAGGATCTTAGCAGAAKCCCATGAGGGAATAATGGGTGGACATTATGCATGAAAATATATCACATAGAAGGTGTTACATGTAGGACTATGGTGGCCAACCATTCATAGAGACTCAAAGGACTATTGCTAGAAATGCAGCGTATGTTAGAGGTTTGGTAAACCAAATAGAATGGATGAGATTCCCATGATACCACAAGTAACCTTGCAAGTATTCGATAAATGGGCCATAAATTTTGTGGGACCAATTAACCCACTAACAAAAAGGTCAGGAGTGAGGTACATTTTCACTACGACAAAATACTTAACAAGATGGGCATAAGAAACACTAGTAAAATATTGTAGTGTAGAGACAACAACACACTTCTTTTTTGAGCAAGTGATCACTAGATTTGGTTTCCCAAGGATTTTGATGAGTGACCAAGGCACTAATTTCATTAAAAACACTATTAAGGCCATCACTTAGGAGTTTGAAGTTCATCATAAAAAAAGTACACCATATCATCCTCAAGCAAATGGAACAGTGGAAACCTTTAACAAAATCCTTGAAAATGTATTGACGAAGATCTGTAACATTAATAGGGATGATTGGGATTTGAAGATACTAGCAGTATTGTGGGTGTATAGGACCACATGCAAAAATTTGACAGGACACACACCATTCAGATTGGTGTATGGACAAGAAGTAGTGGTGCCATTATAATTATTGGTACCTAGTCTGCACATAGTAGTAATTACAAACATGACAGAGTGGGGTGCAGTACAGGAAAGGCTAAATCAACTGATGATCATGGAGGAAGATAGGATTCTAGTAGGGTTTCACCAAGAAGTACAGAAAGAAAGGGACAAATCTTGGCATGATAGACACATCAAAAGGAACAATTTCAAGGAAAGAGACTTCGTCTTAGTGTATGACAGTAAATCTCTTCATCACCCAAGAAAACTCAGAATTCATTGGTTAGGACCATACGAAGTAAAGACTGTCACAGATGGAGGAGCTATATAGTTGAAGGATTTAGGAGGAATATAACTTAGAGGAATGATTATTGGGAGTTGACTGAATATGTATAGGGACAATCGACCTCCCAACACTTAAAAAAAAAGTTGATGGGTTACCATGTCGGACATCAAAAGATAGCAATAAAGGTGGAGTACACAGAAAAGAGAATGTGCGCCTACACTCTAAAATTTTAGCACGACGGATAACATACCAATGGTCACTAAAAAACAGAAATAATGGGAATGGAAGATATGACAAATAAAGAACCAATGGACGATGACTATCAAACTTAAATGACAAAAATGATTGATGGGATGCCACATTAATCGCGCGAATTGGTGACGGCAAGGGAAATCAATGGAAAGTACATGGGAAGCGTCGGTTCATTTAAAACGCATGATGGGTAACGTCTCTAGGAAGTTTTACCAGATGTCTATATAAGGGGAGCATGCCATGATTGAAAGGGTTATTGTGAAATTGAGAAAATCATAGAACCATAGAATATACAGGGAAGAGAGCGGAGTTTGCAGAGGTTACAGAGGCTACTAAACTCGGCAGAAAATATTTTCACCACCATGGAACCACCCAAACTGGGAGAGTTTATTCAGACCTGCATATGACCTCACAACAATGTCATACCACCATTGCAACCATAGGTAACCAAACAACAACCACCTCAACGTCCAAAATCCGTCAATGTGGATGAAATCTCGTTGCCCGATATTACAGGGAAGAGAGCGGAGTTTGTAGAGGTTACAGAGGCTACTAAGCTCGGCAGAAAATATTTTCACCACCATGGCACCACCCAAACTGGGAGAGTTGATTCAGACTTGCATATGACCTCGCAACAACGTCATACCGCCATTGCAACCATAGGGAGCCAAACAACAACCACCTCAGCATCCAAAATCCGTCAATGTGGATGAAATCTCATCGCCCGACATGACACCATGAATCCCCACACCTATCGTGGAGGAAACCCAATAGATAACACCAGTGGGCATGGACATTGATGTGACAAAAGGGGGACAAGTCCAATAGGCTGAGGAAGAAGGCAATCATTCACACCCTGAAAACCCTAAAGAATCTGTGAGAGTTAATACGACGGTCCCAAACCAAGAAAAAACAACCTCTCCAGAAAGGTCGCACACAACCACACCAAAACAACCATAGGAGGGCACAATGGAAGATTTCACTAGTCAGGAAGATGATTATGTAGAAGAGGGAACAACAGAGGCTAGAACCTCGAGTCATCCACCAGAGTGGAAGGGAAAACATCTAGTACCAAGGTCACTGCGCAAGAATGCTGCCACATGCATTGTCTTGCCATGCATTCTGAAAGGGGTACGTATCAGAGGAAATATGTTAGGCCACATGGATAAATTGTGGTACTTAGACCATTATGTGACGGACACAGACAAGTTTTCAGAATTTTACAAGAAATTTTATCTAGAGACTATGGGTATATGACCCTTTAGTAAACCAATTAACCAAGAAACCCAATGTGCAACTGGACTAGCCAAAACCAATATTCTAGGCCTATTGGGCATCCCACACTTTGGGAGGGGTCAACATGCAAACAACTACGTTAAGAAGCTAATGGAAGTCACCCACAGAGGATACATGTGGCTGGAAAAGATCATCTAAATAGACGTAGAGCTCATTGCATACATCACAGGACTACCATCATGGGGGGAGACACCTACACAGTTCCTTGAGGACAAGACGAAAGAGAAGGCACTGGCCAAGGAAATGATGAAGAAGTATGGTACAGAAATGGGGTCACGCGGAATCATAATCAAGTGTATTAGTGATGCAACGACAAGAATGGCCACACAAATTTTGGTGTGCAAGTTACTCAGTAAATGTCACAAGGAGGAAGTCCCTGCTAGGGTTGTCGTAGCTGCAACATAGTGTGTAGAGGGCACCACACTCAGTTGGGCCCCGTATTTGTTGAATTTGTTCCTGGAAGACTACAAGGATGCGCAGGATCTGGGGACATAATTTCACTATTCATGGTTACTCATCCTGAACACCTTGATCGAATGTGTTAGAACTAAGATTCATCCTTAAACTACAAGAGGATAGGACCAATACCCATCAAAATGTTTGTGGAGGTAGGTTTATGAGTGGAGGTCAAATGGACAAAAATCAATACAAGAATGTTTTAACATAGAAACTGGACAAGCAAGGCATAGGGAAATGAGGTCCTCATTAACTTCAGTCAATGGTTTACGGTTAAAGGTGAGAAAAAGTAAGACTTAGTGAGAAAGGTGGACAAGTCTTTCATGAGCATCGAGACTTCAAGCAACTTAGTGAAGAAAAAATCAGGCACAAGAGCACTCTTGAACTCAAGTTTCAAACACTGAAATATATCACAACAACATAATAATCAAACATCCATTACCATGCAACTATGAAAACTCATTTGGATCTTCCATGCATGAGTATTTCAGCATAAGAGGAAATAAGGAAATGAGGAAAATATTGAAACTGGTCAAAACAACTTTATAATGAAACCTACATTACAATACAACTACAACCTCATTTGGATCCTCCATGCACGAGTGTTTTAGCGCATATTTAAAAAAGATGATGAAATAAGTTGACTTCTATTAATGAGAAAGTATCAAGTCTCATTCATAACCATAGAACAACTTTGGCATCAAAATATTACAAAATAGAGAGCTCTAATCAACCATTAGATGACCATAAGAAAATCTTGAACTGATCTATTTATACTTAGATCAGTCCACAACTTCCAGGAGTGTGATCTGGCCATCCCATCCCAGGATTTTCATCTGCGCATCCTTCTGTCAGACTATGTCTGTTTCCTCCTAATAGATGCAAGCTCAGATCAGTATGGGCCTACAAGAAGAAACCATCCATCGTGGTACCTCGGGCTGAAAGTTCTGTCTCGTCAACCATGGTTTCCAAGTTTCCCATTTATGGACTGAGCTAAGGTTTCAGCTATTGGTCCTTGTACATTAACTGAATCCTCCTCGGGATTAGAATGTGACTAGATGACTAGCGGGTGACCACCTATCACTGCAGGATACGACATTATATGCGCACGTGATTTCAGGGCTGTCGAAAGCAGTTTCGACCCACACCGCTTTTGGGCCCGAAATGCACCCCCTTCCACCACATAGCTTCCCCATAATACCGTGGTTTGGATTTCAGCCTGCCTTTAGATTTTAAAGCCCATGCAACTTGTGGCACCAAAATGATTGGCAGTTGTTTATTTGATCACAATCTGTGATCTAGGTGCACAGACTATTTTAGCGCCCCCTCCAAAGCTTTATCTGCCTACCAACTATGGAATCCCTCCAATTGCACTTGGAGATAGCACTACATTGAACTGCACAGGGGATCTTGACTGCTGTAGACTGCACTTGCCCGCCCGCCTACGTTCATAGATGTCACTCATGACTATGGACAATTTTATGTGATAAAAGGATAGAAGGAGCTCAAGTATTGATTCTTTTCCACAAGACCCAATCCTTTCCACGTAGCGCGATACTTATCACTGGGGTGTGCTCTAGACCCCAAGAACAGAAAGGCCAATGCAACCATATTCGAAGGATATTATAACGACCTACAGGAGTGCATCGCCAACACTTGGTGGGTTACATTGGAAATGGTCGCACGGTATTAGGGAATAGCCAACTTCAAATTAACTAGGCATGCAATGTGGATCCAAGCATGGAAGGATCCCGACAATCAATGGCTACAACTATGCTACTGCATCAAGGAGGAGGACATAGAGATGGCCATCAAGGATTGGAGGATTCTAGTACTGAATCAAGAAATACCTGGAGATACGGAGGTGGAGGCAGGGCAGGAATATACACATGTAGAAGATGTAACGGTGTGAAAGAAGCCAAGGAGAGGTTAGACCCAACTGCAATAGAAGAAAGGTGTTGTGTCCAAGAAAGGCACCTAGGCAGGGAAGAAGAAAAACACCCAGGCGCCACAGGAACAGAAGAAATAGGCTGAGACAACACAGGGAATGACATCAAGTGCTACTCAGAAGGAGAAAGGCCAAACTAAGAGGTCAGTCATACAAATGGGGGGTGCGCCTAAGAAATATAAGGCAGACAGAACACCACCAGAATACACAATCACGAAGGACAATGTGGACCTTGTGGCCCAGATGGTCCAGGACCATACAACATAGGACTTTGTTGAAGCTCGGTGCCAAAGGGATAGAATGAAGGATGAGCTAGAAGACATGAGACAGATCATCAAGAAAATCAGATAAACACAGAGGTTTAACAAAGGACTAGAACCAGTTTCAGCAGCATCACATACAGGAGTCGAGGCTAGATCGAGCGAGCATGATAGAATCTATATGACAACACAACCAAGCTCAAATTTTCACATCACACCCAGCATGATGTGCATGGATACAATTGTGGGGAAGACACCCTTGAAGGATTTTTTCGAAATATAGTTGGTAATGATGCAAATGCAAACCAAGGCATTGTATAAACTACAAGTCATCTTCACACATGAGGTACAGTCGCGCGCACGCACAGACACAACGGAATTGTAGAAAACAAAGGATAGTCGAGATGAGTTAGAATTGGTAATTGAGTAGATCAATCTTGAAGCCAAATAAGAGAAGGACCACGTGGATAGGCTGGAGGAGGGATTGGCAGTAGCCTATGAGAAAATTCCAAAGAACACGCAGACGAAAGATCTCACAGTGACACAAAATATTTATCGGATAGTGTAGAAAATCGATCAATGCAGGAAGGATATCGAGAACCACTGAGAGAAGATCATACCCACCACTCCCCCAATGGTGAAGGAGCAGAGGAAGCAAGAAGCAACAATGCAGATAAAGGAGATGGAGCGACAAGTCCACATGGTGGCTGACTTGTTCGAGAAGGAAACAAAACTATGGATGAAGTTGGAAGAGGATCAACAAGTCTAACAGTGGGAACATGAGGAATAAAGGATAAGCACATCTATCCAGGACCTCAAACAGAGGTAGAGGATGATGACGATCATGGAGAATGTCAAAGGAGCACAGGATATGAAGAAGATGTGGGGAACTCATAGCCATGCAAACACAGAAGAAGGAGCGCCAAGCTCAAATGGAACTTCTCCAAGAGAGGACAATAGAGGTCATTGTGTAGGAGGAATACGTAAAGAAGAACATTGCACAAACTCAGGCACAGTGCCCAGGGATGATCAATGACAAGATTGTGGCGCAGGTATTGGACACACTCAAGGAGAGGAACATGCAAGCTCAAATGCAAGAAAAAGAAATCACAGAGAAGTTCCAGGCTCTCAAAAGAGAGATCGAAGAGGCACACAATGTTTAGGTATCTTGGGAGGATCCACATGTCAATGTTGGGGGGCTATTGGATGCAGGCTTAGCTAGAAAGAAATACTATTTTTGGAGGAAAATCATGCAGAATACAGCTGAAAGGAAAGGCAACACGTGGAAGAGAAGCAGGCGAAGTGCACATGTAAGGGAGACCTAACAACGCTATGGTTAGGGTTTTTGTAATGCATTGTAATGGATGGTGAGCCGAGGATATAAATAAGTAGTAATTAGGCAATGGAATATGACAATGGGTGAGGTTTATAGATAGGACACACAGAGGGACAAATAACGAGAACTGTAAGAACTTTATGACTCATTACTCGGGTGAGATAAGGCAGGGGTGAGTGAATCGATCCCAAGGGTTAGATCGTAGGCTCATGAGCCTGGTGCGATCCAGTCAACCCCACAAGGATCAAGGAGCCTGTGGTAGAGAGGAGGAACTAAGATTGTAACCATGCGCGACATGATATATTTCTAAACTATAATAAAAGCCCGAGAGACAAATCTTTCTGAATGAATGAATGCATATTTATTTCTCATTAATTGATGAATGTGATATAAATGAAGCACTAAGTAGATCTGTTATTCCACATGCATGCATTGTTAGAAAAACAGGACCATGAAGCAATAAAATAAAACAAATGCGGAAACAAAACACAAAATATACACAATACAAGAGAGACAGAGATTTACATGGTTCACCCAGTGTGGGCTATGTCCACCAGAGAAATTTTCAGGTCCTTTCTTTATTATTATCCAGCAAAATGAAGGGATACAACCTACAGAAAAACCCGTTGTAACTTCCTCTTCTTTCTCTCACAGTCTCCTATCTCATAATACAATACTCACCAACCTACATAGCCACAATACATTTCCCTCATAAAAGAGGGTTTCCTTCTAGGGAAAAAAACCCTAACATGATCTCTATCATTAGATCTGCAACCTTATAATGAACGATCTAGATTTACAATGAAATTACAATATACTTTTACAAGGCAATTTTTTCTTCGGGGGCTTCACCCCCGAACCCCCACTGGGGACCTGCTTTCCCCCAGACCCCCCAGTCGGAGGGATAGCCCCCTTGGACCCCGCAGAGGGGGTACCCCCCCTCTGCACTCCCCAACATGGAAGAGTGTACATACTTATGGGGTGTAAATACTTCATGGTGTATAAACATGGCTGAAAGTAAAAGACCTCTAAATCAGGAATATAATCAGGCTCCACAACCAACAATCTCCCACTTGGAGACTGATCTCAACAAATCCACCACTGTTGTATATGCTGGACTCTGAACCTTCTTGGACCTAGCAAATTTCTCATCTTCATCTTCAATCTTGAAGACCAACTGAAACTGAGCAGGAACTCAATTTCTTTCTGGTTACTCCCTTTGTTAACATGTCTGCAAGATTCTGGCTAGTATGTATCTTTTCCAGCTTCAATTGTCCATCTTCCAAGGTGGATCGTATGCAGTGGTACCTCAACTGTATATGCTTAGTCTTCGAATGGAAGGCTGAGTTATTTGCAAGGTGAATGGCACTCTGACTATCACAGTACAACCTGTTGTTCTCTTGCTTCTTTCCCAATTCCTCCATAAACCTTTGTAACCAAATCATCTCTTTACTAGCCTCT
>SNQJ01S0014407.1:446209-461141 GCA_010110895.2 Picea sitchensis | reverse complement strand
CACTATTATTATTCAAACATTATTGTTAATTCTTTTAACTTAGTGAGAGTGATTTTCGTAAATCGATCACAGGTATGGATCGATTTCTTTTTAACTCGATTCCATGTCTCTGAAAATATTGCAGAAATCGAGTTCTGCAAAGGTGCTTCCTTGAAACCATTTACATGTGACCATATGCGCAAAACCACAAGCTTATTAATTTAAGTGCTTCCTATTCTTTCACCCTTTTATTTTTAGCCCACATATGTCTAGTGTTGGGATAGTGTTCTCTGGTACTTCGTCCTTCGGGACTTCAAGCCTTTGCAACCTTTCAAATATCCCGAAGTAGATTTCGTCGAAGTGCGTATACGGATTTTCACTAGTAGATCAGACGTTCCATATTTAATCTTTCGTGAATGGACAATCCTTACTTATCTAGAGGCTTCAATCATAATCGATGATTAAGACTTAATAAAGAGTTGATATGAACGATTCTCATTCACTTCGGAACTTTGACTATTCGTGGCTCCTGAAATCTGGAGTAGAAATTCCTCTGGAGTGATTACCTACAGAATAAGACATAAAGTGGTGGTGACTACTTGTTGTCGGTTAACACCTTCACTTATGCAATCTTTCCACTATGATTGATCATCAGTTGAGAATGCTCCCGAAGTAGATCAATGATTAGTGTTACTTTGTGATTTATGCTTACTCTATATTTCCACTGTACTTGATCAATGACTATGACTTAATCAAAGGTTGGGTGGATGATCCTTTTTTGCTTCAGGACTTCGGGGGTCCGAAAGTCTGGGTAATTGTTGTTCCAATTTCCATAGGAGTTGGTCAGCGCCGGAATTAACTGTCTCCTGATATGACGGTTGAGAATGCTCCTGAAGTTATCTTAAATCAACGATCAACATTGACTTCGACCTTCGGTGCTTCGGGTGATTTCTCCTACACAAGCCTTCAATATTCAGAAGTTTATTTTGCTGAAGTAGATCTGATGGTTGGATTTCACTTGCATGATTAATGGTTCTCAATCATTTCGGAACTTCGGGACTCCGGGCATTTTCTGGTGGTGAAAACTCTCAAAGTACATACTCCTGGAGTGACATAGATGATGACATCACTTGTTGGCGTGGCACTGAATGAGTGGTTGCCACGTGTCACTTAGATTCATGACTGACCCATACCTGAAATGCCAACTGCACCTTGACACTTGTCATCGTCTGATTGCACCACGTGTCCTTGCTGATGTGGATCTCCTCATGTTGTAGATGTTCTCTTCCTAGATCTAACGATTGTCATAACTCCCGAAATGTATCTTAGATCAACGACTGAGAATGACTTCATCCTTCGACGCTTCCGGTGAATTTACATATTCTCAACCCTTATCCGCTGAAGTGGTCAACGTCGAAGTTTACCACTGCTACCTTGGCACACTGTGAATAGATCAACGGTCGAGGGGTTTTCCATATCCGATGGTTGACAATAGTTCGTGACTCTGGGGCTTCAGCCTTGGTATTTTATTATCCTATTCTTACACTTTACTCGATCCAACTGGCAACGGTCGTTATATTATCCGAAGTGTTCCTCGGATCAAATGACTCATGTCCACTTCGGGACTTCGACCTTCGGGTAATCTTACTCGTTTTGGGCTTCTTTTATCCGAAGTAGTCAACACCAGAGTTGATTGTTGTTGAATTAACGATTACCCTTTTCTATTCCATATCGACGACTAATACTTAACTCTAGATCAAATCTTGATCTAACGACTAGGAAACCTCCCGAAGCTCCTGCTTCAGATATGTCTATTAAGATCTAATTCCTATGACTTTCCCTCAATCTAACAGTCTTGGACTGTCCCGAAATGATAATGAATGACTCCTATGCGTCGTCTCTTCTGAGCTTCTGATCTGTTTCATTGCTATTTCTCCTGAGTTCTTAATTCCTTGTACTTTGTTAGTCCTTCTGTACATGGATTTTATGCATGCTACCCCTCCTAAGCTATAGGTATATTCTTCTGCACTTTGTTCATACCAATTCATCATTATAACATAATGACATCGACTGTTGACATCAATGAAAACACATATAAGACAGTATGTCCAACAAAAATCTTTCGTCAGTTCTCTCATACATGTAAGTTGTCTCTAAGGTTCAAGAGGTTGAAAAAAATCTTACAATCTGTGCAACCATTCTTCATACCCTCAAAGAAAATTTGATCATGGCTTAGAATCACATGAAGCAACTAGAAAATTAGGGTTGTTCATAACATCAATTCGCTTAAGGGTACTAGTTGTTTCTTCGTCCACAAGCTTATAAGCAAACTTCACTCAAAACTAAACATTGTCATAAACTTGCCCCCAAATTTTATGATCCTTATATAATTCTCAAGTGTAACATCCCCGACCACCCAGGTCGGGCCATGCTACTCCAGAAAACACTTTTATTCTCTGCTCAACATACTGTAACATACCCAGCATCCAACTATGCTATGCCACATAATTTTTTAAAACTGCATGCAATTAAAACATATACACACATAATTCTTGCGGAACTTTATATATTAAATGTAAATAGACAAATACATTCTATAAATGCACAGATTCATACTGAAATAACAGTAAACATATACATGCAACATATACAGACAACACCCATAAATATAAAGACAATTATAACCACACATAGGATAAACTGATAAAAATAAACACATAAATAATAATGCAACATGTAAATTTATCACACAATTGACACTTATTTTGGTAAGAATATCACCAACTGCGTGCAAACCTTCCATAAACCTCCCATCCTTAGACCACATTGCTCATCACTCTCAGCAGTGGGTCACCCCCGAGCTGGAACTAAAATCCACTCAGGTAAAGGGATTCCTAACCAGGATGACTATCTCAGACAACGGGAAAGACTTCATCACAGGTGCCAACTCAAACTAATAGCCTACAGTCCCTCATTCCCCACATGCCTGTCCCACCCCAGGAAGTGTGCCCCTTTTCTACTCAATAGTCCTTCAGCTGGCCCACTTCCTTTTTGGGCTTCAGCAATAGGTCGGACAGGAAGCCTCATAGCCCTGTAGCTGCAGTTTAGCACCTTCGGAAATCAATTCTCTCACCTTGAGAGATTACTCATGAGCCTGAAAACCCACCCCTTCAGTCTAGCTCCTAAGCTAACCAGGTACACCAACAGGTGTGGGTACGGATACAGGTTCAGGTACAATGACAGGAAGGTACATAAAGGTACAGAGGACAAATCAATGAGTGTCAATGATGATGGAATGATAGGAAAATGAACTAAGTCCAAACTATATGTATGCATGTTCCCAACTTGACACTTGTCATATTCGGAGCTACTTTGGCCCACTTGTCCCCAACCTTAGAACTTAGGATAAAATAATTATCGATACCTTATAAATATTAATATAATATTCCTTTTTGGCTTAAGACCCCTAGATTAGCCCATTTTCCTTCAATTTTAGCCCCCCCCCCCAAACAAGTAGATTTTAGTCCCCCATACTCTTTTATCATGGTTGATCTACACGCAACGATGTTTTTTATATTAATGATGAGACATATACAAAAATAGGCGCTTTGGCCTTTAGCATCTAGGCTCTCTAGCCTAATACAAACATAAGCCTCCTAGATTATAATAACTGGCTCACCGGCCTATAAAACACAACATATACACAAAGGCTCCCTGGCCTCAAAATCGTGCGCACTTAAGTTGTTGCGCGCGGTATCCTGGAATGTGCACACTTCATCATTTTACTACGCAGTACATGCATGCACTATGCCATGAAAGGTGCATACAAAAATAATATCAAACAACTCACCAGCTTAAGTACATTTTCATTTTACCTTTACAATTGGGTTCGTCCTAGGGGTATTATAATCCCCTCCCCTTATTTATGCATTGTCCTAAGTGCATTATGTACACATATACAACAAAATTTTCAAAAATCATCAAACAGATGCGGGCATTCTGCCCGCATTGCATCCTCAGGACCATACGAGGTCCGTTGGACCTTACAAGCTCTATGGCTCGATTCTAGAACTATTTGATTTTTCGGTCCAGACTGTGTACCAGATGCACTTGGAAAGCGCCTTCTTGCTCCACTTGAATCACATTCCAATCAATTGCATGATTAACATCATATATATATTTCTTTAGCAATGATACATGAAATACATTATGAATAGACATAGATGCAGGCAATGCAATCATATAAGCTACTAGACCAATCCTCTCTAGGATTTCAAACGACCCATAATAGTGAGCTTCCAACTTTGAAAAATTTCCCAACTTCAGGGAACTTCTATTGGCCTTCAATTTAAAGAATACATGGTCTCCCACTTTAAATTCCATGTGAGTTCTTCCCTTATCAGCATAGCTTTTATGTCTATCTTGGGAAGCCTTTAAATTTTGTTTTATTTTCAACATTTGCTCCTCCATTTCCCTGAGCAAATCTGGCCCAATCACTGCTCTATCTGCTGGGTTATCCCAACTTACCGGTGTGTTGCACTTTCTTCCCTAAAGTGCCTCAAATGGGATCATCTTTACAGATGTTTGGTACCCATTGTTATAAGAAAACTCTACTAAGTGTAGGTAGTCTTCCTATTTTGATGGTTTATCCATCACATACATCCTCAACATATCCTCAATCACTAGATTCACCCTCTCTGTTTGTCCATCTGATTCTGGATGATCAGTTATGCTAAAATTCAAATTTTTTCCAAATCCATTAAATAATCCCTTCCAAAAATTTGAGGTAAATTTCGGATCTCTGTCAGACACAATTGTCTTGGGTATACCACGTAATTGATCAATTTATCTCAAGTAAACATAGCAATGTTGGTTGCCTTGTGAGTGAGCTTGACTAGAATAACATGGGTAGCTTTAGTAAGATTATTCACCACTACCATGATAGAATCACGTTGTTTGTTTGTTTTGGGTAGTTTGGTGATGAAATCCATGGTTACAACTTTCCATTTACACTCAGGAATGGATAATGGTTGTAGAAAACTAGCTGGGTGTCTATGCTCAACCTTTACCTTTTGACATTTCAAACATTTGGCAATAAAATCAACAACATCTTTCTTCATGCCTGGCCAATAATATTGGCTTTCGATAGCTGCAATAGTTTTCTAATAACCTGGGTGCCCAACATAAGGTACATTATGCATTCCTCTCAATATCATATTTTTCAATTCATGGGAATTTGGTACATAAATTATGCCCCTATACATGAGAATTTCATCATTATCTAGCTTGTATTCTTAAATTTTCTGCTGCAAATTACCTTGTAATTTTGTCACTAATTCCTTGTATTGCAAATCTAATTTTGCAACCTCCAAAATTTTGTCTTTCAAATCTGATTGGTACATGTTAACGGTTGTAGCATGCAATTCATGCACTTTTCTGTTGAGTGCATTAGCCACTTTGTTCTCTTTCCCATTGATATGCTTTATATCAAAGTCATATTCACTTAGAATTTCTAACCATCTGCTTTGCCTAGCATTTGGAGTTGGTTGATAAAATAATTATTTCAAACCATTATGGTCTGTCCTCAAATCAAACATTTTCCCCATGAGGTAGTGTCTCCATTTCCTCAAGTCATGTACTATTGATGCCAACTACAAATCATGAGTGGCATAGTGTCTTTCATGCTCCTTAAACTTCCTTGATTCATAACATATAACAAACTCATTTTGACTGAGGACTCCACCAAGTCCTTCTTTACATACATATGTGCATACAATGAAGTCTTCATTTTGGTCTGCAATCCTTAGTATTGGAGCACTTGTTAATAATTGTTTCAAGTGTTGGAAACTCTTTTCACAATCCAATTTCCATTGAAACTTCACACCCTTCTTTTGTAAGGAAGTGATTGGGTGTGCAATCTTTGAGAATCCTTCAATAAATCTCCTATAGTAGCCTACAAGACTCATGAATGATCTGACCTCTGTCACATTCTTTGGCGCTGACCATTCTCTAATGACTTCTATATTCTCAGGATCCATTGCTATCCCATCCTTTGAAATGATATGTCCCAAATAATGAATTTTCTTCTGATAAAATGAGCACTTTCTCAATTTGGCATAAAACTTATGCTCCCTTAATACTTGCAACACCATCCTCAAATGATGTTCATGCTCTTCTTCTGACTTGGTATATACAAGGATGTCATCCAAAAAGACAATGACAAACTTGTCTAAATATTCTCAGAAAACACCATTCATTAAGCACATGAAAATAGTTGGAGCATTTGACAACCCAAATGGCACCACTGGGAACTCATAATGACCATACCTTGTCCTGAAGGTGGTCTTTCTGATATCCTCCTCTTTAATCCTTACCTGATGGTATCCTGACCTGAGATCTATCTTTGAAAATATATTTGCATCCTTCAATTGATCAAAGAGATCATCAATCCTTGGCATAGGATACTTGTTCTTTACAGTCACTTTATTCAAATGTCTGAAATCAATGCACAATTTTAATGTCCCATCTTTCTTCTTCACGAGCAAGACTGGGGCACCCCAAGGTGACAAACTTGGGAGTATATACCCCTTCTTCAGAAGTTCTTCAAGCTGCATTTGCAACTCCTTCAGCTTTGGTGTACTCATCCTGTATGGAGTCTTTGACATTGGAGCTGCTCCAGGCATTAAATTTATAGAGAAATCAATATCTCTCTTTGGGGGTAGTCCTGGTACCTCCTTGAACACATCCTAAAAATCTTCCACGACTACATGATGTTCCAAATTTGGCACCTTATCTTTAGGTGTCTCTTCCATATGAGCTGCAAATATTTGACACCCTTTTCTGTAACATTTCTTCAGCTGCAATGCTGAAATTTCTCTGATGGTTACTACCATCGGAATTCCCTACACTTTCCTTATGTTCCCTTCCTCATCCAAGCAAGTAAATTCCTTGTTATGACAGTCTAGGATAGCATGATGTTGGTCCAACCAATCCATCCCAATTAGACAGTCATAGGAACCTAAAGGAAAGATGTTCAAATCTTCCTCGGTGTTTAGTCCATTCATGTCCATAAGACAAGACTTAATCATTTCATTAACTTTTCTTTTGGTTTTGGTAGCCAGATGCACCAACCAAGATTTTCCATGCTTTCTTCTTGGAAAATGCAAACTTTCCACCATATTAGGATCTATATAACTATGACTAGCTCCTGAATAAATTAAAATAGCAATGGTTTGGTTGTTGATCATACCTTCCACTTCAATCATATGTGACTGATACTCTGCTTGCTTGTTGTCTAGGGCTGCATAGATCCTTGGTACATTTCTTCCCATGTCCTCCATTGTTTCATCTTGTTGTACATTGTGAACAATCCTCACTTTTTCACCTATGTGAGCACAATCTATGAACATATGATCTCCTTTACAACCCCAACATTGAATAGGTGTCTTCCTTGGCCTTTGACCCCATGTCTCAATTGTTTTGGGTTCTCTAGAAGTTGGCTTTCCCCGATGATTATTTCTGAATAATGGTGGCTTAGTTCCCTTCTTTCTCTGATCCATCTTGAATTTCTTTTTGTTTTCTCAAGCTTTTTGGAAAGTTGGCCTTGCTTTTTGGTCATCATATAGGCATTTAGCTCGCCTTATGGTCTCCTCCAATGTCTTGGGATCATCATAACGTATTTTTTCACTGATGAATGATGGAAATCCATTCAAATACCTTTGAATCTTAATTGTCTCATCCTTGATGAAAGAAACATACTTTAGCAGTTCTAAAAACCTTCTTTCATATTCATCTATGGTCATACTCTCAAGCTTGAGTTCAAATAACTCTTTCATTTTCTTGTCATAGTATCTCTTAGTCAAGTATTTCTTCTCAAAATACTTCTTGAATTCCTTCCAAGTAACACTTTTCTCTTTAATGTGCTGCATTTGTACAAGTTGATCCCACCACATGGATGTCTTTCCCTTGAGTTGATAGATGGAAATTCTTCCTTCTACATGAGATGAATAATTATGCAATTGAAAATACTTTCTCATGCCCAGCAGCCATGCCTCTGCATCTTCATCATTTGTGTGCTCACCATCAAATGTAGGAGGTTTGATTTTGTTCATTTTTCCTCGTAGCTCATCCACCCCAGACTTCTTATGCTTCCTAATAGGGGATGGAATTAAACTATTGTGTTCTCTCTTATTGTAATTCCCCGGGGAGTGGCGGTGATTTCTGCTAACACTTTTGGTTCTTCTTTTCTCATCGGGAGACCTATGACTTCCTGATTTGCTTGAGCCACTCTCCTTATCCAATTTTTTTTCTATTATGTTCAAGCTCTGCATTAAATTCATGTTGAATTTCTCTTGCTACTCCTTGGCTCTCATAAGCCTTTCATTATCAGCTTTATGGATTTGGACATCCTTCTGCAAATTTTTAATGGTCTCTACCATATTCATGTTTTCATTCCTTCCTTCTCCATGTCCATTAGAGTTTGTTCCTTCAATTCCCAAATGGACACCCATCCCTTTGATCTCATCTTCCTGGCTGTAAGTCCCCTGTGCATATTCCATTCCTATGGATTCTCTATTGATCTTGATCTGATCTATTTATTGTTAACTCTGCAAAATCTGCAGCCAACAAAACATTGTCAGGTTAACTGACTCAACAATTTCATGAAAACTATGAACCATTTTGGTTCAATAATATATCAGAATTATTTCTTCTGATTTCCTAAAACATTAAATTTCTAGATCAATTTTCTGGGTGAATATTTATATTCTACTGCCAAATACCTTTCCAACGCCTGCTCCCATACTCAATTTTGAGTCTTGAGCAGAAAGTTATGGTTATTTGAAAATTCCCCATTAATTTTTCTGTCCACACTTCAAGTTGGCGCAACTCTGTGTTGTAATTATCCATTTTTTTTCACCTACTCCATTGGAATTATTGTAGTATCTCAATTTGGTTTCTTCATATACATATTTTGGACAATCTGTCCAAGTTTCATCTCTTTCTGGGTTCTGGGATGCTAGTTACAACCTACTGAAGTTCTGAGCAAATTCGTGTTTTTGGTCTGTAATGCTACAGGTACCTTCTTTACCATATTAAACATTTTTAACATGCCCAAACATTTAATTCATATCTAGGACTGTCTTCTATGGTTCAATAGATTTCCATTGACTTCTCCTGTGCCTCAATCTGATTCCAGAGCAAAAAGTTATGGCTCTTTGAAGTTAGTTGGGTCTTAAAATTTACCCTGCACTATATGTGTTGTAACTTTCTCATAAAAGCTTTGTTTGACGAACAATTTACACCATTAGAAATCTCTCTCCGAGTTCTTTTATTTGAGATGCAGAGACAATGTGTACCTTGGTACACTCTTTTATTGTGGTTTTTGAGTAGCTAAACACGTTGCTAAGTGCCTTAAAACACGCTGCAAAAAGATGGTATTCCAACAATATAAAATGTCGCGAAAATTCGTTGGTTTTTCACTGTTGTTCACCCTCCAAATGACTTCGCACACACAAATTTCAACCTATACACCCATATTTAGCATGTGCAGCAACACCATAAAGTAATTCATGCTCCGTGCACCTATAACTACTGTGCATCACTTCTCTGTCGCACCAATAACTGGCTCACACTACTTTTGTGTCACGCACCAATATCCATCGTGCGAAATTTTGGTTCTTGCACTAATAACTGTTGCACACAATTTTTCTGCGTCGCACACTAATATCTCGCACGCATTTCACTCTACGCGTTGCACCATGCCAAAGTTTAGTATACCCCCACCGCGCACTAATATTCTGCGCACACCATTAACTAAATTGTCGCGTGACAACATATACCCACATTGTGCACACACAAACAAAATTTCTTTGCACTCTGCCAATACTGCACACACCACGTGTGCCATTAATAAGCGTGTGCACACCGCGTGCCAGTATTACACATGCGTCATTCAATCTGCACTGCGTAATGCTAAATTTAACGTGCACAACCCCACGCGAATATTTTTTTGTGCAACGCCAAATTTTAGTGTGCACACCCACACACCAATACTTTTCTGCACAGTGCCAAATTTTAGCGCGCGCGCCCGCACACCAATATTTTTCCACGTGGCGCCAAATTTCAACGTGCGTACCTACATGCCAATAATTTTCCGCGCAGCGCCCAATTTTAATGCGCGTACCCGCACGACAATATTTTTCCGCATAGCGCCAAATTTTAGTGCGTGTACCCACACAACAATATTTTTCCGTGCAATGCCCAATTTTAGCATGTGTACCCCTACGCCAATATTTTTCCGCGCGATGCCCAATTTTAGCACGCGTACCCGCACGACAATATTTTTCCACGCAACACCAAATTTTAGCGCACATAACCTCACGCCAATATTTTTTCACGCAACGCCCAATTTTTACCATAGGCATTCTGCAATTATGAAATTTGTTCAATTTCACCCCGATAATTCACCAGTTCAACCTATGCAATAACAAATCATTGTGGGTTGACATTTCTGGAACAATTTTTTTTCCCAAACTCAATTCATGAATTGAGAATTTTAATTACTAATCTCGCTCCATGTGTCATGGCTTCACTGTAACTTCAAATTTGATGAATTCTAGGTCTGAATTTGCTAGAACAGATAATAAATCAAGAATATCTCACCACATAGCCAAATTTCTTAATTTTCCCATGAATTTAACAACAACAATTGGGGCTTTTTCCCAATTCCGTGCAATTGCTTTTACTTTTTACCATGGACGCTCTGCAACTTGAAATTTGGCCACTTCGAAATCAATCCTCTGTGAAATTTCGCTTCAACTCAACTTGTTCAACCCATCTAGGCTCAGTGTTGAAAACTAAAGCTCTAATACCATATTGTAACATCCCCGACAACCCAGGTTGGGCCATGGTACTCCAAAAAACACTTTTATTCTCTGCTCAACATACTATAACATACCCATCATCCAACTGAGTTATGCCACATAAATTTTTCGACCTCCATGCAATTAAAACATATACACACATAATTATTGTGAAACTTTATATATAAAACGTAAACAGACAAATACATTCTGTAAATGCACGGATTCATATTGAAATAATAGTAAACATATACATGAAGCATATACAGGCAATACCCATAAATACACAGACAGTTATAACCACACATAGGATAAACCCATAAAAATAAACACGTAAATAATAATGCATCATGTAAATTTATCACACAATTAACACTTATGTTGGTAAGAATATCACCAACTGTGTGCAGACCTTCCATGAACCTCCCAGCCTTAGACCACACTGCTCATTATTCTCAGCAGTGGGTCACCCTCGAGTTGGGACTCAACTCCACCTAGGTAAAGGGATTCCTAACCAGGATGACTATCTCAGACAATAGGAAAGACTCTGTCACAGGTGCCAACTCAAACTAACATCTTACAGTCCCTCATTCCCCACATGCATGTCCCACCCCAGGAAGTGTTCCCCTTCTCTGCTCAATAGTCCTTCGGCTGCCCCACTTCCTTTTCGGGTTTCAACAACAGGCCAGACATGAAGTCTCAAAGCCCTGTAGTTGCAGTTTAGCACCTTCGAAAATCAATTCCTAGCAATTCTCTCACCTTGAGAGATTTCTCACGGGCCTGACAACCCACCCATTCAGTCCATATCCCAAGTTAACCAGGTACACCAACAGGTATGAGTACGGATACAGGTTCAGGTACAGTGATAGGAAGGTACATGGAGGTACGGAGGACAGCTCGATGAGTGTGTCAATGATGATGGAATGATAGGAAAATAAACTAAGTCCAAACTATATGTATGCATGTTCCCAACTTGACACTTGTCATATTCAGAGTTACTTTGACCCACTTGTCCCCAACCTTAGAACTTGGGATAAAATAACTATCCATACTTTATACTAAAGAAATATTAATATAATAATCCTTTTTGGCTTAAGCTCCCTAGCTTAGCCCCTTTTCCTTAACTTTTAGCCCCCCCCTTCCCCAACTAGTGGAGTTTAGTCCCCCATACTATTTTATCATGGTCGGTCTACACGCAATGATGTATTTTATATTAATGATGAGACATATACAAAAATAGGCGCACTGGCCTTTAGCATCTAGGCTCCCTGGCCTAATACAAACATAAGCCTCCTAGCTTATAATAACTGGCTCACCAGCCTATAAAAAAAAACATATACACAAAGTCTCCATGGCCTCAAAATCGCACGCACTTAAGTTGTTGCGCACGGTATCCTGGAATGTGCACACTTCATCATTTTACTGTGCAGTACATGCACGCACTATGCCATGAAAGGTGCATACCAAAATGATATCAAACAGCTTACCATCTTAAGTACATTTTCATTTTACCTCTACAATTGGGTTTAGCCTAGGGGTATTACATCAAGCATGTGGGGCTTGTGGCCTATCAGTTAGCTCTGTCCAATCATTATAAGCTCCATCCTGTCTTTCATGTCTCATGCTTAAAGAAAGTGATTTGAACTAAGTGACAAAATCAAATAAGTCTCCCTGATTTGGATGAAGAATGTTCCATTTGGTTGCAACTACAAGCAGCCTTGGACCAGCGAAAGTGTCGCCTCCATCAAAACAATATCAAGCAAGTGTTAGTTCAATGAAAAGATACAACTCCAGAAGATGCCACCTCAGAGTCGACTACCATTCTACAACAATTTCCTCATCTCTAGCCTTGCGGAAAAGGTTGTTCTTCAAGGGGGAGAGAATGTTAGGGACCTAACCTCCCTAAGCCCTCATGCAAGTAGAATAATATATATGTAATAAAGGCTGACATTAGTTTATAACACCTATTAAATAATGTGAACGAGTCTAATGTAAGAAGACTTAATAGAAGCTTTTTCTTCTAGAAAGATCTTCCTCTAGAATGTTCTTTAGAAGATAGAATTAGTATAAATAGGAGTATAAGGAATGAAAAATCTCTGTCTTGAGAATTATTGTAATAGAGATCTGCTCTGCTGGAGGTTACCCCTTCAAGAGGCAAGTTAACATTGTTTTCATTCAATAAAAGTATTGTTGTTGGTGTTGTTATTCTCATTATTTTGTTGTTCTGCTAGTATTTGTTGCATTATAAAAGACATGGGGTCTCTCATCCATTGCATCGGGAAACCCTGAAACGCGAAATGATTACCCATTTCAACATTTCGGCTACCGGGACTTCAAAAGACAGGAGGTCGCTCTTCCACTGCATCGGGAAACCCCGAAACGCGAAATGATTAGTCATTTCGGCATTTTGGCTACCAGGACTTCAAAAGACAGGGGGTCGCTCTTCCACTGCATTGGGAAACCCCGAAACGCGAAATGATTATCCATTTCGGCATTCCGCTACCAGGACTTTGAAAGACAGGGGGTCGCTTCTCCACTGCATCTAGAATCACCAAAACGCGAAATGCGAAAAACGCTTTTGAATATAGACAAAGGGTCACTGCTCGTGGTCACTTGGGGTGGTAGAAAGAGCTGGTTAAAGGGCCAAAGCGTCGGGTTTAGCTGCAGGAGGCGTCGCCGCGTTCTTCAGGTGCCAATTCAACTCAGCATTGATCCTGATCCCTGCTAGAGGTAAATAAAGGTAGGAGAAGGTGGTTGAAACCTCGCCTCACTCCTTAAATGTAAGGCATGGAACTTCTGGCAGGCATTCTGCCCAAGATCGTCCTATGTGCAGGTTTTCCTAAGAAGCCATGCCGATTTGATGTCCTCGTCTAACCAGAGGAGCCTGCACACGCTAGGTTGGATTTTAATGTTTCAACTACCCTCCTGCTACCAAGGTGGCGAGTTTCTCTGAGTATATAGACTCAGCTTTTGTATTTTTGTGGGGATGGATGGTAGAGCAGAGCTCCCTACTGTAATGTTTTAATGAAGCACTGGTTTTCTTGGCTATGTATCTGTATATGAAATTTCCTTGTTTAATTTAAGGCAACTCTCTTTTTCATCTTGTTTCGATCTCATACTGAAAGAGTTCATGACTGAATGATTCACATGAATCGTCATGACTGTGTCATGATAAAGGATTTATTATAGTGTTGTTATGTTCTTTTAGTGTTTTTGCTTTTGAATATAAGAGGTTCTTGTGTTCAAAGTTTTCTTCTACAGGCTATTGGAAGCCCGATGCCCATAGCAGCCCTTCACATTTCATTACAGAAGTCTTCCTCCTACTCGCCCTTATTACAACTTACTGCCTGAAATTGAATCAAGGCCTCATCTGCTTGTGCATGCCTGGCCTAGTTTCTGAGTTAGAACGATATTGTTCTAAGTTTACTTCCATCCATCACCCTTTATCAACAAATCATGACATTTAAACTGACGGGCCTCAGGCTTACTCCTGCCGCAATCCAGGAGTGACTTCTGACGCCAACACTATCAACATGGACGAAATCATTGAAGAACCTGGCTAGTCTGCACAAAGGTTGTTAGAGACGAGAAAAATAATTGATCCTATTATGACTTAGGATTCCTAGATATTTGAAGAGGAGTCTGTCACTCTGCACCATGCGGCTTACAATAGTGATACCAAAAAGTTACTGTTAGAAAAAGTTAATACCAAGAACAAAAATTCATATGAATGATTGAAATCTTCTATTGGCTTGGATGGAGTAGCACCATCTAAAATTGTAGATTTTCATGGAGTTACTGGAGATGCATTAAGACAATCAATTGACAAAATGGAGAAAGAGAGTTTGGAACTAAAGAAAAGAGTAAAATAATTAGAAGTTTCTTTGGTATCAACACCATTGTTCCCAAAACCTTTATGTTCTATGCAACCTATACTTGAATTGGAGAAGATCCCTAAAAGAAGTATGTAATACAAAGGCTCATTAAGTTTGTTGCAGGCTATAATAAAATATGTTGGTGATGCCATACAAAAACGGGTTGATATAATTCAAGAAATTTGGGAGCTTTCCCAAAATATTACTAGCTTTTCC